>CM053028.1:212636793-212725276 GCA_028564925.1 Lithobates sylvaticus
CAGGGCCGGATTAACATAGGGGCTATTGGAGCTGCAGCTCCAGGCCCCTTTCTCAAGATAGGCCCATTTGCCCAAAAAAATAAAAAATAAAAAAAAGATCGACTTCGAGGGTTGTAGCTCGGCGATCAGGAGTCACAGAGACCCCACATTTGGGGGTAGGTAGCTAAAGACCTACTCCAGCACTGGTTAAAATATGGGGCTGCTTTCATCTATGGTTCCGGAGATACGGGGCTGCTTGCGCAGCCTGTCAGAAGCTACATACAGAGCGGCCAGTTTAAATACAAGCTGGAACACTCTGCAGCAGACTGAGAGGATGAACTCACAGTGCTTATAATAATTATTTGTATATTACTTATGATAATTAACCCCTTGCCACCCAGGCCAATTCTGACACTTCTCTCCTACATGTAAAAATCATAATTTTTTTTTTTTTGCTAGAAAATTACTCAGAACCCTCAAGCATTATATATATTGTTTTAGCACACACCCTATGGAATAAAATGGTGGTCTTTGCAACTTTTTATGTTACACGATATTTGCGCAGCAATTTTTCCAACAATTTTTTTTTTTGGAAAGAAACATAAAAAAAAAAAAAAAAACTAAAGTTAGCACGATTTTTTTTTTTTTTGTGTACCAAGCGATGCTTTAAATTTTTTTTACAGGTTACATGTTTAGAGTTACAGAGGAGGTCTAGTGCTAGAATTATTGCTCTCGCTCTAACGATCGCGGCATATGTAACCTGTGTGTATCTGGCTCTGATACTAACCAGTGCCTACCCAGCCACTGACTAGTATCTCTCCCCAGCCTGTCCCCACACACCCTCTCACCTGCTGACCTGTGAATGGGGGAATCACTCCTGCAGTGTTATTGTGTTCTGCCAGTGAATACAATGATTAGTGTTGCTAACTATAGCTGGCAGCACTGATTGTTTGGGGGAAAACCTGACAGGCTGGTTGTACTCAAGTCGGTTAATAGGTTGACTTGTGTAAAACCAGCTAGCCCATACATAGATCGACTATGGCTGGTCTCTGCTTAATTGGTGTAATTTCAATCCATGTATGGCCCGCTTAACCACTACGCAGTCCCTAAACATCCTTCCACAAACCTTTACATTTTTCCTTCCCAGATTACTTCATCCTCCTCTCCTATACATAGTGCCCACTGTCATACTCTCCACACTTCTCTCCTGTACATACTGCTCACTGTCATACCCTCCACACTTCTCTCCTATACATAGTGTCCGCTGTCATATCCTACACACTCCTCTCCTGTACATAGTGCTCGCTGTCATACACTTCTCTCCTGTACATAGTGCCACTGTCATACCCTCCACACTCCTCTCCTGTACATACTGCTCACTGTCATACCCTCCACACTCCTCTCCTATACATAGTGCCCACCGTCATACCCTCCACACTCCTCTCCTGTACATACTGCTCACTGTCATACCCTCCACACTCCTCTCCTATACATAGTGCCCACTGTCATACCCCCAACACTTCTCTCCTATACATAGTGCCCACTGTCATACCCTCCACACTCCTCTCCTGTACATACTGCTCACTGTCATACCCTCCACTCCTCTCCTGTACATAGTGCCTACTGTCATACCCTCCACACTCTCTCCTATACATAGTGCCCACTGTCATACCCCACACTCCTCTCCTGTACATACTGCCCACTGTCATACCCTCCATACTCCTCTCCTGTACATAGTGCCCACTGTCATACCCTCCACACTCCTCTCCTATACATAGTGCCCACTGTCATACCCCCAACACTTCTCTCCTATACATAGTGCCCTCTGTCATACCCTCCACACTCCTCTCCTGTACATACTACTCACTGTCATACCCTCCATACTCCTCTCCTATACATAGTGCCCACCGTCATACCCTCCACACTCCTCTCCTGTAATTACTGCTTACTGTCCTACTCTCCACACTTCTCTCCTGTACATAGTGCCCACTGTCATACCCTCCACACTCCTCTCCTGTATATATTGCTCACTGTCATACCCTCCACACTCTTCTCTTATACATAGTGCCCACTGTCATACCCTCTACACTCCTCTGCTGTGCATACTGCCCACTGTCATACCCTTCACACTCCTCTCCTGTACATAGTGCCTCCGCACTCCTCTCCTGTACATAGTGTCTACTGTCATACCCTCCATACTCCTCTCCGATACATAGTGCCCACTGTCATACCCTCACACTCCTCTCCTGTACATACTACCCTCTGTCATACCCCCCACACTCCTCTCCTGTACATACTGCCCACTGTCATACCCTTCACACTCCTCTCCTGTACATACTGCCCACTGTCATACCCTCCACACTCCTCTCCTGTACAAACTGCCCTCTGTCATACCCTCCACACTCCTCTCCTGTACAAACTGCCCTCTGTCATACCCTCCACACTCCTCTCCTGTACATACTGCCCACTCCCCTTCACACTCCTCTGCTGTACATATTGCCCACTGACATACCCTCCACACTCCTCTGCTGTGCATACTGCCCACTGTCATACCCTTCACATTCCTCTGCTGTACATAGTGCCTTCTGTCATACCCTCACACTCCTCTCCTGTACATAGTGCCCACTGTCATACCCTCACACTCCTCTCCTGTATATATTGCTCACTGTCATACCCTCCACACTCTTCTCTTATACATACTGCCCACTGTCATACCCTCCACACTCCTCTGCTGTGCATACTGCCCACTGTCATACCCTTCACACTCCTCTGCTGTACATAGTGCCTTCTGCCATACCCTCTGCACTCCTCTCATGTACATAGTGCCCAGTGTTAGACCCTCCACATTCCTCTCCATCACCTGCACATACTTCCCACTTTTATTCCATCTATACTCCTCCCCTATGCCTCTTACCCACAAAAACAGTTCTTTAAAATTATACTGAATATCCACAATGTTACCATAGAATGGGCACACTTTTGTTAGTTCAACTAAAGGAAATCTCAGTATTCATATTTGTTCTGCCCCATTATTAGTACTTATTTAATTTTGTAATTACTATTGTGGTGTATAGAGAAACATAGGGGAGGTCAGCTACTCTAAATATAGCACTTGTAAAAAAAGTGTCCCTGAAAATGTTTTTGCAATGTTGGCAACTATGCACTTAGGCACTGCCCAAGGGCCACAGGGTCAGTAGGGGGCCCCATGAGCGGCTCCTGTGATATTAAAGCGGTAGTAAACCTTTCTAACATTACTACTTTTTAGAGGCCCTGAGGTAGGTTATGCCATAATGTACAAGTATGCACAGCATATTAGCACATTAGGGTACACTTAACTTCTCAGACTGAGCCCTCCAGTGCTGTGCTGTGATCAATCCGGCAGGGCCTGGGCGCTTCCATCTTCACCTGGTCTTTCTTCCGGGTTCTGTGCCTTCGGTCACTTGCCTTGGCCGGGCTTCTTTGATGTCATTCCCACGCATGCTCATGTGCATCCTCTTTCTCTCTCTCTCTCATCCCCCTCTTTCTCTCTCATCCTCCCTCCCTTACCCCTCATCCTCTTAATCTGGCCCTGTTTCCATATTATCTAAATGATTTGTCCTCTTGCCTCTCTCTCTCTCTCTCTATCAATCTCTCCCTCTCTCTCTTTAATTTAATTTGTTATAACAAAAAATTGTTTGCTTTTTGTTTTATTTATTTATTGTTTATAAAAGGCCCCACCAAAATCCTCAGCACCAGGCCCATGATGTTCTTTTTCAGGAGATGTCAAAAATCAGGCAAGGCTAAATATATTTGTAGATACTGATCTGTCAAAAACTTCCGGTACTTGTGGGTCTTCTTGGGTTAAATAATACTTAACAGAAGAACACAATCTGGAATAGGTATATAGTAAACAGAATGCTGTGTGCTTTTAAACACTTGCTGGACTATTCGTGCTGTGTTCATATACTGATCCTGTAAATACAAACGCATTGTTTTCACCTTTGTCAATAAAGGTTAAAATATGTCCTTCAACCACACATACAGTATATATATATATATATATATATATATATATATATATATATATATATATATATATAGTACAAATTTATATAGAGAGAGAGAGAGAGAGAGAGAGATTTTATTTATATATGTATACATATGTGTGTGTGTATATATATAAAACTGTGTAACATTTATAAATATAGATACAAGCTGCTGTATTTCCACATTACAGAACTAAGTCTGATGACTGAAAAAGATAGACTCTCTAATGCCCCATACACACAAGCAGAATTTCCGTCGGAAAAATCTTGGATGGTTTTTCCGACGGAATTCCGCTCAAGCTTGGCTTGCATACACACGGTCACACAAAAGTTCTCTGAACTTTCGGCCGTCAAGAACGCGGTTACGTACAACACAACGAGGAGCCGAGAAAATTAAGTTCAATGCTTCCGAACATGCGTCAAATTGTTTCCGAGCATGCGTAGGAATTTTGCGCATCGGCAATTGCTACAGACGATTGGAACTTTTTCCGTCGGAAAAATAGAGAACCTGCTCTCAATCTTTTGCTGGCGGAAATTCCGCCAGCAAAGATCCGATGGAGCATACACACGGTCGGAATTTCCGACCAAAAGCTCACATTGGACTTTTGCTGGCAGAACTTCCGATCGTGTGTACGGGGCATAACTCTCTATAACTTTAAACTACATTTATCTCAGCAGCCATTAAAGTGATATTAAATCTTGTTTTTTAAGAATTTTCAGAAGCTGAATTACTCATGTACTGAGTATTTAGTTTCTTTATCTTTGAATCCTTGCCCATGTTCCAGTTTGGTGCTAGGAGCGCTGCCCAAGTTTCTATGTTTCATGGTGGCTACTTTCTCCTGCAGCATACTATGGAGCCAGTCTTGCATGCAGGATTTTAGGCTGTGTCCCCCCACACTGTGTAGATCAATAGAAACACACAGCCCCATCGCCTAGGATGGCACGGCACTCTCCTGCTTCTCTCTCCTCCCTTCTCCAAACTAACAGACTGGATGGAGACTGTACTGTTTACTGTTAACTTTTTCCTGTGAAAACCAGAGGTTCAGGGAAAGCATCACTAATAGAACAGGAGCCAGAAGCATTGAAAGTAGCAAAGTGTATATACATTGGTAAGAATTAAAAAAGAATTTGTTGGGGAATGTTTACTTTATTGTGGTCGATGTCTTAAGCTTAAAAGCACTGAGTGCCTAATACTACTTTAATGAAGAATACTAATCACACTCCCTGATACATTTATTTTTAACAGGAAAGTTCAGGAACACTAGATGTTAGCGCAGGACTCCTGGAGCCAAGGATAGAGGAAACACCCTCCCTTACCAAAGAACATAACTCTGATGCACAAATAAGCACAGCCCTTTTGCAGACATGTGGCAGTGTCATTAATTCTTAATGGAATCCCCATGCACCTTGCTAATATGCGTGCAAAGTACCATGAGTTTTTGTGCACCACGATTTTTACCAGAGGCTCAAGCACGTCTTTTGTGTGAATTTTGCCTGTAGAGCAGCCCATTGCCCTAAGTGCAAAATTGTTAAAAAAACATGCACACTCCATTGCACCAGCATGGGTGAACTGCACCTTGTTAGGTCCCTTTCGGTCTCTTAAAGATGTCATTGAACATGTTTTGCTATATCTCCTGATCCTGACAGAAATCTTATCGGATGATCACTTCATGTGCTCTTTGCCTGTGTTGTATTCTTATTATTTACATTGTCTTCAGCCATCTGTGAGGACTACAGATCCCCTTCCAGTGTTATTGAGAATAGCAGAGGGAGGTAAGTAAATAAGGCGAGCGAGCATTGTCATCCTATGTAACCATCACATATAAGGAGTGGTAAGTGGTAATAAGATACATTTGTGGTCTTGGGTTTAGATAGGATTTAAAGCTATACTACAAGATCATGGTTTGATGGGGTTCTGCACCTATAAAAATATAATAAAAAGTTTTAATAAATACACATATTAGTACCTAATCTGCATTGTATGTCCATAGTATGCTATCAATCCTTTATTCTCCATTAAAATAAATAGGGTAGGGTTGGTGGCCTATCTGTGTTACCTAACTGTAATAGAGAAAGGGGAGTCACAAACCAGGCTATATTCTCTAGAAGGGACTCTTGAATCAAAAGCCAGTGGACTGCAGTGCTGATCCAACAAAAAAAATTCCAACAAGCCCATTTATAAGAAGTTGCTCACAAATGGTCATAGATGAATTGAAATTCAGCTAGTCCCACTCCCTTCTGAACTGGCCAAATTTCAATCCATGACCAGCTTCAACCTGTTCTTTTTTATAGTTATATGTATATAGCGGCATCCCCGACTTCCGAAGGCCTAATGGTGACCTCCAGAGTCAGGGAGAGCTGACCTCCTTCCTTGTAGTATGGATAATTAGGCATGGTGGGTATATTGCAAGTTGGAAACATAGGTGCCAGTCACTTTTTGGAATGCAAGAAAAGAGATTTATTGTCTCTTAAACAGAACTGGGGGAGAAAGGGTTAGGGCCAGGACACCCTTAGGCAGATGCAATAGTAAATGGCAGACTCCGAGGCAAAATAATAGGCAGACATCAATACAGGTAGAGGGCCTTTAAGCTGGATGCAGCAACTGTATTTTTAGAACTGCTGTCTCCTATGGCAACTGAACTTTGAACAGTCAATAGAGATTCATACACATAACTCACAGTAACCCGTCATAGATCTTTGCTCACATCTCACAGTGTCCTACTGTAGATCTTGATAGTAAAAGTGATTCAGCGCTAAAAATAAAATAAAAACACACAGTAAGAATATCACATCTAATAAAACCCAGTAAAGGATCAATAATTGGTAAAAATAAATATAAGCACGTAATAAACACCACAAATAAACTGGTTAATAAAGAAGGTGGTCTGTGAGTCTAATATAACTAAAAAAGACAGATGAATAAAGGAGTTAAAAAAGTTCAAATCGGGGGATAGCTCTTGTTGACATCACTGGGAGATAAGTCTTGATAGCATCAGTAGTATAAGTGGTTAAAAGACAACTATTTAGAATTCATCCACACATATATATGCTGAATGCTTTTCCAAAAAGCGAGGTGTTTCACAACTATCAGCAGGGTAGGTTGGTACAATCCTTAAACGGTTCCCCTAACCTCCCACCTGGTATCCAAAGAGTAAGGTGTTTCACAACTGTCAGCAGGGTAGGTTGGTGCAATCCTTAAACAGTTTCCCTAACCTCTCACCTCATATACTCTTTGGTAGCGCGTGTGATAAGGAACGTTGTAGCCCTTCTCTACCATCCGAGCGCTTCTCCTCCCTTTCAGCGGTTATTCACCGCGCACTGGAAACAGGGATGTGCCTTCGCGTTGGGACCACTGTCCTTTCCACGCCGTTAGGCCAGCATATGTCTAAATGCGGGTCAATAGCCAAGTCTCCGATCCAATATAATCACCGGGGGAAAAGGGGGGAAAAAATGCTTCCAATGGTGAAGTATATCAAAACATGGGGACTTTATTCAAAACAAAAATAAAAATTAGACTCTTACAAGATAAAAATTTTCAAGTAGGCAAACATTAAAATGACGTCCAAACGCCGATCTCACATCACTTCCGGTTCACTAGGGAGGGATCGGAAGCAGTGAACCGGAAGTGATGTGAGATCGGCGTTTGGACGCCATTTTAATGTTTGCCTACTTGAAAATTTTTATCTTGTAAGAGTCCAATTTTTATTTTTGTTTTGAATAAAGTCCCCATGTTTTGATATACTTCACCATTGGAAGCATTTTTTTCCCCCCTTTTCCCCCGGTGATTATATTGGATCGGAGACTTGGCTATTGACCCGCATTTAGACATATGCTGGCCTAACGGCGTGGAAAGGACAGTGGTCCCAACGCAAAGGCACATCCCTGTTTCCAGTGCGCGGTGAATAACCGCTGAAAGGGAGGAGAAGCGCTCGGATGGTAGAGAAGGGCTACAACGTTCCTTATCACACGCGCTACCAAAGAGTATATGAGGTGAGAGGTTAGGGAAACTGTTTAAGGATTGCACCAACCTACCCTGCTGACAGTTGTGAAACACCTTACTCTTTGGATACCAGGTGGGAGGTTAGGGGAACCGTTTAAGGATTGTACCAACCTACCCTGCTGACAGTTGTGAAACACCTCGCTTTTTGGAAAAGCATTCAGCATATATATGTGTGGATGAATTCTAAATAGTTGTCTTTTAACCACTTATACTACTGATGCTATCAAGACTTATCTCCCAGTGATGTCAACAAGAGCTATCCCCCGATTTGAACTTTTTTAACTCCTTTATTCATCGGACTTTTTTAGTTATATTAGACTCACAGACCACCTTCTTTATTAACCAGTTTATTTGTGGTGTTTATTACGTGCTTATGTTTATTTTTACCAATTATTGATCCTTTACTGGGTTTTATTAGATGTGATATTCTTACTGTGTGTTTTTATTTTATTTTTAGCGCTGAATCACTTTTACTATCAATTTGTTGTTGTGTATTGTGAACAGTGATGTAAGTAACTGAGTTAAAATAAACTGAGTTACCTAACGCAGTTACTTTAGAGGGTAATGAGTAATCTAACTGATTACTTTTTCCCTCATGGTAACTCAGTTCCCATTACTTTGGCTTAGTTACCCCAATTACATCTACCGCCACTAGATGGCAGTAGTGTAATTCCGGTGTCCTGCCGAAAAAGTTCCCCCGCCGGATAAGGACCCCCTGTACTGTGCAGGCACAGGGCTTGCGCAGTACGAAGGACTACAGAGCTTCCGAAAATTGCCGAACCTAAACAGCTCTGAGTGAACTCTACACTGCGCACGTGCAGTTAACATGTAATTGTATGAGGCGATTCCGCACGCTCCCGATGCTCGTGCTACTCTGCAAGGGGCGTCTATCGTGTAAGTAAGGGGCGGGTCTAGTATTACTGTAACCAAGGGGCGCATTTATTATTATTGTTATATATCGAGCTCTGCCCATTAATTTAACATTCGCCCTCTTCTGTAGCCATCCGCCCCTTACACGATATAATAATAATAGACCCGCCCCTTGCTTACACGCTATAACAGATCTGCCCCTTGGTTAGAGTAATAATAGAGCAGCCCCTTGGTTACACGATATATAACAATAATAATAAATGCGCCCCTTGCTTACAGTAATACTAGACCCACCCCTTAGTTACACGTATAGAATATTTAAAAAAAAAAGTCAGTTACTTTGCTGCGTAACTAATTACTTTTCCAATGTAGTAACTGAGTTACTAACGCAATTACTTTTTGGGAGAAGTAATTTGTAACTTAACTAATTACTTTTTTAAAGTAAGATGACCAACACTGATTGTGAACACATTTAGGTTTGGCTGCTAGTAATTTATTCATGTAAGATAATTTATCTACACTGAATCACACTTGTCACTATTTATTGGAGCTTATTTCACTTACTATTTGATTTATATTTATAAGTGTCCTTTGCACATGTGCACTTATTTTATTCATTTATTCACTCACACGTGTGGATTTATTTAATCCATTATCCATTAGTAAAGCGCGAAGGTCACTTTCTATTTTCTACTGTAGATCTTCACTCAAAGAGCTCCCTGTCTTTCACTAGACTTCAAGATCCAAGTCATCACTGGATCCCCTGAGCTCTTCCACAGCTAACCCGCTGTAACTCCTCAAGCTTCATCCATGCTAACCTGCTGGGTCCCTGGCTTGGCACTCTGCTGAAGCTTTCCCACTTCTTCACCGTCCCCGGCTGGTGAAAAGGCTGCTCTGGTACTCCTTCAGACTTCCATACACTGGCCTCTGATAACAGGAATGGTTGTCCCTTGCTGGCGACTATTCCTCCCTATACCTCTGGCCTTGATCATCACTTGCCCCTGGTGACAGGAGTGGTTGTTCCTTGTGGCGACTGCTTCTCCCTCACCGCTGGGAATGATCCAGTTCCCCCATCCGGCAGAACCTCTGCAAATTGATTGGGCTTCCCAACCCTTGGATGCCTCTCTCAAACCTGATACCTCAGACAGCCCAGCAGCCAGGTGCTCCCAGGATAGGCCTCATGCTTCTGTCCTCGCAGCCCAGAGCCTTGTGACACACGTCCACCCAGACAGCCATCCAGGTGGCACAGAACCCTGATCACCTGACTTCTCCTGAATAAATAGGTGCTCCCAGCAGGCCAAGGGACGAAAGAGACCCCTGCCAATTGGCTGAGTCAAACTATTTACTCCTAGTCTGGATTCCCTAAGCCCTTATCATTCTACTGCCACAGACAACAATGCTACCTAGTGAAAGAAGAGAGAGGTGCATCAAATCCAGAGTTAGGGAAAAAGCCAGTGAATCCCCTGTCAATCAGCCAGGCTAGTTACCACCTAGCAAGCTAAATTTGTTAGCAACCCTGTCTACTATCAGGGTGCTACATCTACACATAGCTCTAAGGTTTTGCATAATGTGAAGAGTTCCTCAAAACGGACACTTGGCTGCCACTTGCATATTTGTGAACAATGCAAATTATCGAATCAATCCTCATACAGGGAGCCTGAAGTGGCTCATTAGATGCTGGCTTTCATAAGCATGTTAGCATGGAGTTATTAGTTTGTTAAATATTCAATATTCAATTCTTAAATTCAAAAAAAGCCCTCAACAAATATATTGGGTTTGTTTATCCTGTTATACTGAAAATGCTGTCTTTGTTCTTGTGAGTTAGATGCTCTCATATGCATGCGTTCTTTGCAGGAGAAACAGTTGATCAAATCCCTGCTTGTGGCTAGGCTAATCTCTGCTCAGTTAGAATGCTGTGGCAATTCTTTTAGGAATATTCCTGGAAAAGGAGAGGCGTGATCTGTAGCTCAATTGCAATCAAGGTAGACCATTTAAAATTCCCAATTTGAGCTGGCGATAGAGAGTGATAAGATTTTCCTTTCTTCCTGAGTAGAGATATAAAAACCCTGGCCAAGAGTTGGGTTCCACTTCCCGTTTTTGGAATGAGAGACCACAGAATTGGGAGAATATTGCTGAATCCAGATGAAAGTTGGATTGAGAAACAAAAGCAGGGCTATGGACACATGGGGGCTTCAGTAGACACCCCTCTAGCTAATTAAACTGAGGGGGAATCATCTGAGACAACTGTACATGGTTTATGGCACAATCGTTTCGCAAGTTGAAGATCTGTAATCATTCATACCCCACTGCTCAACACCCCCCCCCAGTCCAAGCAGAGCACACTTTTACTCACCTCTAAATGGCTGTTGCTAGGGGGTCCCTTGTAGTCTGCCTCCTTCAGTGCCTGGGCTCTTGACGTCACTTCCCTCTGTGCATGAAGGGCTCAGCTCTGTCTCCTCCCTCTCCTCCCTCTTGTTAATCATCTGGGACACATGACAGCTCCCAGATGATTGCGCGGCCAATCACGGCGTGCAGATTGTTACAATGCCGGCACCGCCGAACGGAGGGGGAGACAAGTGGGCCCTTGACCCCCCGCATCGCTGGACCCTGGACAGGTAAGTGTCCGATTATTAAAAGTCAGCAGCTGCAGTATTTGTAGCTGCTGACTTTTAATTTTTTTTTTATAATGGGAACACCACTTTAACTTTGTCGTTGACCACCTCCTGAAAAAATGTGATATAATAATTACACAGTCCTAAATCACGATCTAATACAGCCTAGAGCTCAGCATGTATTATTCACACAAAATACAATTCTATCCCCACTTAAAGGGTATTCCTATTGACTAATTGTTTGTAAAAGCGCATCTGTATAGAAAAACATAGCTGGATTATCTTTGTTACGATTTGTGCTATTAAATGGCATTCCCGGCACAATCTTACACAAAACAAGAAGGAAATTCTGGTTTCACGCACAGGAATATTTTAAATAAAGTTATTGCCAAAGTATACAAAGCAGCTGGTAATAACATTTTATGATATGCTACAAATGTTATAACATCTGCTTGATAATTAGCGGAATTAGCATAGTGTTATCATGTATTTTGCAAGTTCCAAAAAAAGAAAAAGATGTTTATATAGAGTGCAACATGTTATCTTTTCTTCTTCCAGCCAGTGCTAAAGTCACAGGAGGATGCTAGCTGGAAATTCAGTTAATCTACTCTTTATTTAATGATAACCAGTAAACTTGGAGTAGACAGGGTGACCATGATGTGACACCATGTATAAATGAGTAAGACCAGAGGAACTGACTGAGATTCGAACCGTTAATGGGCAGGCTGAATGTACCCAAGTTGATCAGTCGATCAACATGGGTACAACCAGCCTGCCGGATTCTCTTGTGATTATCGCTAGTCGCTGCTATAGTCGGTAGCAATAATCAGTCTTCTCCCGGTGGGGACAGCTTTCCCCACTGGGAGAAGACAATTGCTGATTCCCCCGTCGGCACTGCCTGGTGGCCAATTGTTAGATGTGATAGTTGCATTTGTTTTTTTTCTCAGGTTTTCTTTCTTGTATTTTCATCTGCTGACCAGTAAGTCTGTTGCTTTTCAAAATCTTTTCATGGATGAGACAAACCATTTAACACTGACAGGGGTTCTTACAATGATCAACTTTTATTTGTTAATTTAAAACCTTTACCCCAAAAGGGAAAAAGAAAACTGTTGCTGTAACTGCCAATAGTGTTAACTGGAGTTTGACTTAAATTTGTTAGTGTATTAAAAAAATCTGCTAGTATATTTAACACTACCCTCCCCCCCAAGACTGACAATGCTGCTGTCTACTGAGCCCTCCGTGCTCACTCGTCCAGAGTGGAGGCACTCTAATACAGGAAGTGTGTTACTGGCCAGATCACCAGGTGGAAACAGAGGGGAACGCCTAAAAAAGAAAATAAATGCAGCCACCACATCTAATGATTGATAAGCTGCAAAATATTACATTCTTAGTCTGGGGCTTTATACCATTTTAAAGAAGTGTTCCAGCCTGGGGGAAAAGCTTTAATGTCAGCATCTACAAATACTGTAGCTGCTGACTTTTAATATATGGACACTTAAGCCCCATACACACGCTCGGACAATCCGCGGACCAGGTCCGTCGGATCATGTCCGTCGTACTTTGTCCAATGTTGGTTTTGCGTACACACGGTCGGACAAAGTTGTCGGAAAATCCGATCATTCTGAACGTGGTGACGTTTGTTGCCTACGACGGGACTACGTAGAGGCTAGTAGCCAATAGCTTGGGTCTTGTAATGTGATCTGAGCATGCGTAGCACTTTGTCCGGTCGGACAACCGTACACACGATCGGGTTTGGTGTGATCGGACCGGGTTGACGGCAAATCTTTCCAGCAGGAGATAAGACTTTGTCCGACGGACAAACCGACGAACACTGTCCGATGGTGCATACACACGGTCTGATTTTTCAACAACCTTGTCCGATCGGACCAAATTGATGAAAAAGTCCGACCGTGTGTATGGGGCTTAACAGTACCGCGATGTAGGCACCCCAGTCGATCTTTGGATCAGCTGTGGGGTGCTGCAGATGGCATCTCCACTAAGGGAAACTGGCAGTTAAGCCTCTTGGCTTCACACACAGTTCCCTACTGCATGCGTGAAGCGCGCTGCGCTTTCTAATTAGCCTGGCGGTGGAGGAAGGAGGAGGAGGGCCAAACTTCCGAAAGTGGGGGTATGGACCTGTCAAAAAGCGGGGCGGGTGCCAGCATCTTCTGTTGGATGCCAGTCTTCATTGGCTGGTTCAGGAAAGTGCTCCTGCACAGGGGTGCAATCATTTCCACACACAGTCTTGCATGTTTCTTCTCCAATAAAGAGCATACCTGCTCACAGATTTTGGCATAGAGACTTTAGTTCCACTTTAGGATGTCACAGGAAGTGAGAGGAAATTTATAGACAGTTTTCACTGGAACAGCTACACCCCCCAGAAGATTTATTCTCACTTCTTGTTTTGATGACAACTCTAAAATTGTAGGTTTCCCAGCATTTTTTGTTTTGGTGACTATAATCACCAAAACCAACAAAGAGGGCGAATCTCTCTAATTGACAAATTGGGAGAAACCGTAATGTGTAGCTAATGTGGCTAGCCTTACACATCCATAATGTAGCCTCACTGTTCTGGTCCAGCGACCCAGAAAGTATTTAAAGCCATTCATCACTAAGATCCGTAATCCCGCCAGGGCACTATCTGCATGGTGTTTGTGTATCCTCCCTGTGATTCTATGGGTTTCCTGTGGGTACTCCCCACACTCCAAAGACTGGTAGGTTAATTGGTTCAGTTGAGCACACCCGAGATGTCTGCCTTACCTCACAAGTGCTTTGAGTCAAGGAGAGAAGTGTTATAGAAATACAATTCAAATTACATCTAAATTAAATCTGATGAGGTTTTTTCGAACCCTTACTATTTTTTTTTTCTGTTTAGTTAGCATGGGACATTATATAGCACCATAGCATTTAGACCTAATCATTCACATTTAATTCTTGTTACAGAGGATCTTACAATCTAACCTTCCTACTACAGTCATAATGCAAACAGTATAAACATGAAGGTAAATAGTTTCATGAACCATATTATCTATCCTTTATTTGTTTGGATAAATTGGGCAGCCACAGGTAACAAACGCAAGCAAGGGTAAACATACAGAATATATTCCATGCAAAATATAGTGCTACTGTAAAAATTCAGCCCAGAACCTTCGCTAATTACCAGGGTACTTGGTGAAGCCTCCGGCCTGGATGAGGTTCGGGCGGTTGGAACTTTACCCTAATCCTTGCCCTACCCCCATCCTCACCTGCCCCCACCCCCTTTTTATTTATTTATTTCTCTTTCTTTTCTTTCGTTTTCCTCTCTTTTCTGCTAGGACCCTATGGGTCTTCCCTAATTCCTAGAAGTCCTTATTACACGGTCTCTACCGTGGAAAATTTGACATGCGGGATATGGAGACTCCTCAGATCTGATCGTTCACAGTCTACAACATAATTATTTGATGAGATTACAAGGGTACCGATTTATGTGAACTGAATCTTTCCTTGTTCGTTAAGTTTTTAGAATCCTACATTATTGTATGGTCTCTGTATTTACCTTATGTTTTTCTTGCAAACATAAAGTATTGAAAAAAAAAAAAAATAATTCAGCCCAGGACCCCATAAATGCAGGAACGTGTCATTTCACCACTGCTGTCACTATAGAAGTTTCAGGCATTGCAAAAAATGTTTCAGAATAAACAGCATCCAGAAAATCATGGCAACAAGATAATCCCCTGCAAAGATCAATGGCCCTGCCCTGGTATAAAATTGTTAGTGAAAGCACCTACAAAAACATGATAAAGTAGTGCAATCTTTCTATATAACACACACAGATTTTGCATTAATGAATTCATAAGTGCTGTGGAGACATGTCACTACAAAGTGCTATTGTCTGTAAGTGCTGATACAGACGGGATAGAATCAGAATGGTATCCTGTTCAAGGACACTGCGCTATTTTTTAACTATGTTGTTTCAGTATATGTAGTTTTGCATTTGAATGTGCCTACAATCTTAGAACGTTAATTTTCTGCAGGTGAGGTCATTCTTTTTAGTAGTTTTGGATCTTTTTTCCTTTTGTTTGTGAATATATTTGGAGGTTCTTTGTTTTGCAGCAGCTTGTGTTTTTGGCATTTAGTCCTTTTGGAAAGATGTAGTGAATCCTCATTAGAGATGATCAAATCTTCCTAGGTTCTGTTTGTGAACTGTGAATATTTTAAAAATAGATATTGAAGTCTATGTCTGTATAGACCTAAACATTGAGGTCTATGGGAGAGGAGGACAAAGCTTGGTGTTTGTTTACTAACTCCTGATAGGGTCACGGAGCCAAACAAGTGTCCCCATGGGACTTGTCACCCCCTACAGCCAACCCCTCCTTTCCTTTCTGTATGGTCTTCCATGGTTTACAGCTTTAATTGAATTAGCACAATAAAAAGGTACAGAATCTTTCTGCTGGCTTTCTCTGTTTATTTTTCAGGTCCTGGGACATCTCTCCCATCCCCACCTCACATTCTGGTCACTGATAAGAAGGCACAGGAGGCAGCTATTGCCAGAAGTTAATCACTGCTTTGATCCTGGGCAGTTTATTTTAAAAAAATGCTTAGAAAGCCAATCAAGCAACCAATGGGGATGAAGTGTTTTACTTTATAGGTGCCAACATCTGTGGTCTGGTACAACAGTCCGAATCTTCAATCAAACTGGGGTGGAATTTGGGTGGCTGTTTGTGGGGTTGTACAGTCCCATGTGCTGACCAGGGGTAAAGGCTATGCATTGCAGTATAGACTGTTTATTATTTATAACAGTGAACCTGCACATTTTTCAGGCAAAACCCAACAAAAAGGAGAACCTGAGCCTTATCCCTAATCCTCATACATGAAAGGGCCAAGTCAATAAAACTAAGAAAAAATTGTAAACATGTCACTTTCAGTTATATTGACTATGTAATATGTAAAACGCGATACAGTTATGGCTTTGACCTGCCCTCTAGAGAAATCCAAATAATTATTACTTTATAAATAACCATGGCTCGGGCAACATACTAGTCAAACTTGTCACCTATTTCCGTGCAATAAATTGATGTAGTTTATACTGCAATGTAATTCACGTACGATAATTGATAATGATTTACTGTCTGTAACTGGCTAACAGTGAAAACATAATTACATCACCAGCCTACACGTCTCTCAGACTTATTTAGGATTCTGAGACTCTCTTTCCTTGCCAGCTGCATTCCCCTCAATTGCTGTCTGGTAAATAGCAGCTGCAGAGGAAGCCTAGTGATGCCAGGGTACATCATGGCAAAACATCCCTGCTCTTTAGTCTAATGTATTGCCAGCCAAAATTGCTGAATAGAAAATCCGTGTCCTGCTGAAGATATGAACCTTTCTATGCCAAATGATCTGGCAGCTAGGAATGGCTCAGGACTGTTCCAGCACACCTTGGGTTAAGGAATGAAAAGAAGAACGTCCATTCATTTATTGAAATAAAAGGAACTGAAAACAGTAGGAGGTGAAAAGAGGAAAGTTTCAGGTCCCTCTAGGTTTATAAGAACTCACAGTTCTGGGTATTGTCTGGGAACAATACTAATGCTTTCATGTTTTGTCACAAAATACAAGAAATTATTGCATGGTAGTTTATTAAACAGAAATCAGCTTATTGCAGTTAGTCTAATTTACTGTATGTCTGACTTTGACCATGTCACAGATGCACTGTTTGGAAGGTCCTCTTCTCTCAAAGGATAACAGAGATGAAATCACACATGTGACCATGGGGCTTATTTACTAAACTGGAGAGTGCAAAATCTGGTACAGCTCTGTATAGAAACCAATCAGCTTCCAGGTTTTATTGTCAACGCTTAATTGAACAAACTGAAGTTAGAAGCTGATTGGCTACTATGCACAGCTGCACCAGGTTTTGTACTCTCCAATTTTAGTAAATCAACCCCACTGTCTTTTCTATTTATAGCAGTTTATTACTACATTTTAACTAGTTATATTAGTCATACTTTCAACCATTGCATATTTTTTCATCACGTATTTTGCCACCTAGTAAACCTATTTTTTTTATCAAGAAATTTATATTTAGGTTTTCTGGTTGTCTTTAATCTGTTACCAACAGATTATACAGTGCATCCGGAAAGTATTCACAGAGCTTAATTTTTTACACATTTTGTTATGTTACAGTTTTATTCCAAAATGGATTAAATTCATTATTTTCCTCAAACTTCTAAAAACAATACCCCATAATGACAATGTCAAAGAAATTTGCTTGAAATCTTTGCAAACTTATTAGGGCTGGGTTCACACCTATGCAAATTGGATGCAAGTTTCACCGAATCCAATTTGCATGACAGAAGATCGTGACCGACTCTCTATGGAGCCGGTTCACATATCTCTGTTGCAGCTGCAGAGCGGCTTGCGCAGGAACACTGTGCATCTTTGGCTCCGTTTGAGTTCCGAATTCAGGCAAAAATTCAGCCCTGATTCGTCCCTGAAACAGAGAACAGGGACGCACCAGACCCCTGCTGCAAGCCGCATCCGCATACCATTTTAACATTCTTGTTGCCTCAGACCTTTGACCTAGAATGAGTCCAGAGACAGGCACCAAAAATGGTGAAAGTTCTGGGGGATAAAACATATCATGAGATACTTCAGGAACTTAATATGTACAATCTGAAGGGCAAAAGGGAAAGGGGAAACATGACATGAAACTTTTAAATACATCAATGGGGTGAATAAGGTTCAGGAGGACAGTATTATCAATATGAAGCCATGATCAGGAACATGGGGACATGACCTCAAACTAACTGGAGGAAAGTTCAAAACTAATCCTAACAAATATGATTTTACTGAAAGGGTAGTTGATACTTAGAATAGACTTAGTGGTAGTGAGTCAGTCAACAGTAATGAACCCAGCCTGAAAGTATAAAAAATAAAAAAAATAAAAATCACATGTACATACTGTAATTATTCACAGCCTTTGTGCAATACTTTGTTGAAGCACCTTTGGCACCTAATAAAGCCTCAAGTATTTTGGAGTATGATGCTACAAGCTTGGCACAATTATTTTTGGACAGTTTGTCCCATTCTTCTTTGCAGGACCTTTCAAGCTCCATCAGGTTGGTTGGGGAGCGTTGGCGGACAGCCATTTTCAGATCTCTCCAGAGATATTCAATTGGGTTCAAGTCTGGGCTCTGGCTGGGCCATTCAAGGACATTCACTGAGTTGTACCGTAGCCACTCCTTTGTTATTTTGGCTGTGTGCTTAGGGTTGTTGTCTTGTTGGAAGATGAATCTTTGTCCCAATCTGAGGTCCAGAGCATTCTGAAGCAGGTTTTCATCAAGGATGTCTCTGCACATTGCTACATTCATCTTTCCATCGATCCTGACTAGTCTCCAAGTTCCTGTCGCTGAAAAACATCCCCACAGCTTGATGCTGCCACCTCCATGCTTCACTATAGGGATAATATTGGCCAGGTGATGAGCAGTGCCTGGTTTCCTCCAGACATGATGCTTGCCATTTAGGCCAAAGAGTTCAATCTTTGTTTCATCAGACCAGAGAATTTTGTTTCATATGGTCTGAGAGTCCATCAGGTGTCTTTTGGCAGATTCTAGGCAGGCTGTGATGTGCCTTTTACTGAGGAGTGGCTTCCGTCTGGCCGCCCTACCATACAGGCCTGATTGGTGGAGTGGTGCAGAGATGGTTGTTCTTCTGGAAGATTCTCCTCTCTTCACAGAGAAACGCTGGAGCTCTGTCAGAGTGACCATCGGATTCTTGGTCATCTCCCTGATTATGGCCCTTCTCCCCTGATCACTCAGTTTGGCCGGGCAGCCCACTCTAGAAAGCGTACTTGTGGTTCCAAACTTTTTCCATTTATGGATGATGGAGGGAACTGTGCTGATTGGGACCCTCAATGCTGCAGAAATTATTCTGTACCCTTCCCCAGATCGGTGCCTTGATACAATCCTGTCTCAGAAGCCTACAGACAATTCCTTGAACTTCATTGCTTGGTTTGTGCTCTGACATGCACTGTGGGACCTTATATAGACAGGTGTGTGCCTTTCCAAATTATGGCCAATCAACTGAATTTACCACTGGTGGACTCCAATTAAGTTGAAGAAATGTCTTAAGAATGATCAGGAAACAGGATGCAGTGAGTTCAATTTTGATATCATGGCAAAGGCTGTGAATGCTTATGTACATGTGATTTTTTTCGTTTTTCAATCACATTTTTTATAAATTTGCAAAGATTTTAAACACAATTCTTTCATGTTGTCATTATGGAGTATTGTTTTTAGAATTTTGAGGAAAATAATGAATTTAATCTATTTTTGAATAAGGCTGTAACATAACAAAATGTGGAAAAAGTGAAGTGCTGCAAATACTTTCTGGATGCACTCTATAGCTGGAGAATAAAATGACATACAGAGATTAGAATGGGAGACACCTGGAGAGTTGCATGCCCAAATAACATGTATTGGTCACATTAATATCAAAAAGTAAAAAATAATAATATTCAGACTAATTTATTGTATACTGTATATACATATTGCAGGTACATTATTCATCTATAACATAACCTGGGACATTTGGTAAAATATTGGAATATTTGGTAAAATATTGGAATTTAATTGGTGGTGGTGTGACAACTTTTACATTGTGCAGAGTACAGTTTGGGAGTTAACATAGATCTTTGATTATGTTAAGTTCCTGAAGTATCTCCTGATATGTTTTGTCCCTCAGACCTTTTACCATTTTAACATTTTTGTTGCCTCAGACCTTTGACCTAGAATGAGTCCAGAGACAGGCACCAAAAATGGTGAAAGTTCTGGGGGATAAAACATATCATGAGATACTTCAGGAACTTAATATGTACAATCTGAAGGGCAAAAGGGAAAGGGGAAACATGACATGAAACTTTTAAATACATCAAGGGGGTGAATAAGGTTCAGGAGGACAGTATTATCAATATGAAGCCATGATCAGGAACATGGGGACATGACCTCAAACTAACTGGAGGAAAGTTCAAAACTAATCCTAACAAATATGATTTTACTGAAAGGGTAGTTGATACTTAGAATAGACTTAGTGGTAGTGAGTCAGTCAACAGTAATGCTTTTGACAAACATAGATCTACCATTAACCACTTCAATACCCAAGCATTGTCAAATGACACCCACAAGGTGGATCTCCCATCCTTGGTGGGCGTCATATGACGTCCTCCCATTCCCGGCTGTCTAGGGGGCCCGCGTCCGCGGTGTCGCTCGGGACCCGGTGCGCATGCCTGGCGGTCGCGATGTCTGCCGGGCACCCGTGATTGCCCGGGAACACAGCAGGACCGTGGATCTGTGTGTGTAAACACACAGATCCACGTCCTGTCACGTCCTGTCAGTGGAGAGGAGACCGATGGTGTGTTCCCAGTTCGAAATCAAAATTTGCAAGTAGGAGTCGTTTGTAAGTTGGATGTTTGAAAGTAGGGGGCCTGGCGTATATACTCTGCAGAAATTTGCCCTATTAGATGTTGGTGTAGCCACAAGACTGGTGGGCACAGGAATGGGCCCTGCTGTGAGTTAATAGATCAAGATTTGTAATTGCATGCACCTGTTGAACAGGGCAGAAAAATTGGTGGTGGTGGTGGTGGTGGTGGACGGTTTTGCCACAAGACTGTAAGCTCTCACAGTTACTCTTGGTGGGCGCAGGAATGGGCCCTGCTGTGAGTTATTAGATCAAGATTTGTAATTGCAAGCACCTGATGAACAGGGCAGAAAAATTGGGCCTTTGGCGGTGGTGGTGGACGGTGTTGCCACAAGACTGTAGGCCCTCATAGTTACTCTTGGTGGGCGCAGGAATGGGCCCTGCTGTGAGTTATTAGATCAAGATTTGTAATTGCAAGCACCTGATGAACAGGGCAGAAAAATTGGGCCTTTGGCGGTGGTGGTGGACGGTGTTGCCACAAGACTGCAGGCCCTCATAGTTACTCTTGGTGGGCGCAGGAATGGGCCCTGCTGTGAACTATTAGATCAAGATTTGTAATTACCCGCCCCTGTTAAACAGGGGCTGAAAAATTGTGCCTTAGGCACTGGTGCTGGTGCCACAACACTGCAACCCCTCACAGAGACTGTACTTGGAGCACAGCAGTCACACGTGTTGCGAAGCATTTTTTTTAAAAAATTGTAAGTACACGCCCCTGTTAAACAGGGGCTGAAAAATTGTGCCTTAGGCACTGGTGCTGGTGCCACAACACTGCAACCCGGCCCTCACAGATACTGTACTTGGAGCACAGCAGTCACACGTGTTGCGAAGCATTTTTTTTAAAAAATTGTAAGTACACGCCCCTGTTAAACAGGGGCTGAAAAATTGTGCCTTAGGCACTGGTGCTGGTGCCACAACACTGCAACACGGCCCTCACAGAGACTGTACTTGGAGCACAGCAGTCACACGTGTTGCGAAGCATTTTTTTAAAAAATTGTAAGTACACGCCCCTGTTAAACAGGGGCTGAAAAATTGTGCCTTAGGCACTGGTGCTGGTGCCACAACACTGCAACACGGCCCTCACAGAGACTGTACTTGGAGCACAGCAGTCACACGTGTTGCGAAGCATTTTTTAAAAAAATTGTAAGTACACGCCCCTGTTAAACAGGGGCTGAAAAATTGTGCCTTAGGCACTGGTGCTGGTGCCACAACACTGCAACACGGCCCTCACAGAGACTGTACTTGGAGCACAGCAGTCACACGTGTTGCGAAGCATTTTTTTAAAAAATTGTAAGTACACGCCCCTGTTAAACAGGGGCTGAAAAATTGTGCCTTAGGCACTGGTGCTGTGGCATGGATCATTGAGGAGGAGGAAGAGGATAGTCAGTGAACATAAGAGGACAGTCACTCAGCATCAGCATAGGCAGTCTTGAAGGGATGTGACATTAAAAAATTATTCGGTTATATCCGCCTCAGGTGCCTGGTAGCTGGTGGTGATCCAAGACTGATTCATTTTGATGAATGTCAGTCGATCAACCGAGGCGGTGGACAGGCGCACCCTATGATCAGTCACAAATCCTCCAGCAGCACTGAATGTGCGTTCGGAAAGAACGCTGGAGGCAGGACAGGCCAGTAGCTCAATTGCATACTGTGCAAGCTCTGGCCAGTGATCCATCCTCAGGACCCAGTAAGCCAGAGGATTTTCGGTGGGAAAGGTGTCCAAGTCTGACCTTGCCCCAAGGTATTCCTGCACCATGTATATCAGACGCTGGCGATGGTTGCTGGAACCGATCATACCTTGGGGCTGCGGACTAAAAAATTGTCTGAACGCATCGGTCAGACGTCCACCTTCCCCACCGCTCCTTCTGCCACTGACCGAAGCCTCAGCAACTCGTCGCCCAGGACCAGGAGTTTGTAGCCTCCCAGTTTCTGGGAACGCGTTGCACAGACCTTTCTGCAAGGCCTCCCTGAGATGTCTCATCCTCTGCTCCCTCTGCGACGGCAAGATAAGGTCCGCAACCTTACCCTTGTACCGCGGATCAAGGAGAGTGGCCAGCCAGTAATGGTCCCTCTCCTTGATCCGAAGAACACGAGGATCCTTCCGCAGGCTTTGCAGGATCAGGGAGGCCATGCAGCGTAGGTTAGCTGAGGCATTCGGTCCGGAGTCTTCTGGGTCACTGAGGATGACATGATCGCCAGCCACCTCCTCCCAGCCACGTACAAGTCCACTGGCTTGTTGGGACTGTACATCATCCCTAAAAGACTGCTGCTGCTGATGCTGAGTGCCAGGCTCCACCTCCATGCTCACACAATCCTCCTCCCTCCTCCTCCTCCTCCTCCTCCTCATCCTCTTCCTGTGTGATGGGTGGGACAGAAGGAACACTGTCCGGATAAAGGGGGCCTTGAGAGGCAAGGAAGTCCTCCTCTTCCTGCCTCTGTTCTGCCTCAAGTGCCCTGTCCATTATCCCACGCAGCGTATGCTCCAACAGGTGGACAAGAGGGACAGTGTCACTGATGCATGCACTGTCACTGCTCACCATCCTCGTGGCCTCCTCAAATGGTGAGAGGACAGTGCATGCATCCCTGATCATGCTCCACTGACGTGGGGAAAAAAAAAAAACCAAGCTCCCCTGACCCTGTCCTGGTGCCGTAGTCGCAAAGGTACTCATTGATGGCCCTCTGCTGCGTGTGCAGTCGCTGCAGCATGGCCAACGTTGAGTTCCACCTGGTGGGCATGTCAGATATTAGGCGGTTCTTGGGCAGGTTCAGCTCCTTTTGCAGCTCAGTCAGCCGAGCACTGGCATTATAAGATCGGCGGAAATGCACACAGACTTTCCTGGCCTGCCTCAGGACATCCTGTAAGCCTGGGAACCTGCCCAAGAACCGCTGCACCACCAGGTTGAGGACGTGAGCCATGCAGGGCACATGGGTGAGCTGCCCCTGTCGCAGGGCGGAGAGGAGGTTGGTGCCATTGTCAGAAACGACCATTCCTGGCTTAAGCTGACGTGGCGTCAACCACCTCTCGGCCTGCCCCTGCAGAGCTGCCAGAACCTCTGGCCCAGTGTGGCTCCTGTCCCCCAAACACACCAGCGCAAGCACGGCATGGCATCTTTTTGCCTGCGTACTTGCGTAGCCCCTTGTACGCCTACGGAGCACCGCTGGTTCCAAGGACAGAGCACTGGAGGAAGAAGAAGAGGAGGGGGTGGAGGAGAGAGGTGTGTCACAACCAGTAGCAGTAGTCGCGTTTTGGAGGCGTGGTGGCGGAACAACCTCCAACACTACTGCACCTTGTCCTGCATCCCTCCCAGCTGCCAATAGAGTGACCCAATGGGCCGTGAAAGAAAGGTACCGTCCCTGTCCATGCCTGCTGGACCATGAGTCAGCGGTAATATGCACCTTACCGCTGACCGCCCTGTCCAGCGAGGCATGGACATTGCCCTCCACATGCCGGTAGAGAGACGGAATCGCCTTCCGCGAGAAAAAGTGGCGTTTGGGAACCTGCCACTGAGGAACCGCACATTGAACAAACTCACGGAAGGGGGCCGAGTCTACCAACTGAAAAGGCAGCAGTTGAAGTGCTAGCAATTTAGCAAGGCTAGCATTCAACCGCTGGGCATGTGGATGGCTGGGAGTGTACTTCTTTCTACGGTCCAGCAGCTGGGGCAGGGAAATTTGCCTGCTGCATTCGGACGTCGGTGTACTGCAAGTACTTGGTTGTGACACACCGAATTCTACACCTTCAGTCCTCTCAGAGCAGCTTTCAGAGAGGACTGAAGGTGTAGTGGGGATGGAGATCCCAGCTGAGGAGGAGCAAGGAGAGGTCCGCTTAGTTCTTTGGTGTGGGTCTTTTATGTGTGCCTGCCAACGAGCTGCATGGCAGGTCGCCATATGTCTGGTCATGCTTGTCGTGCCCAAGCGGCTGATGTTTTGGCCACGCGAGATACGCTTGAGACAAATATTGCAAATAGCAGTGGTGCGATCTGCTGCACTCGTCTCAAAAAAGGCCCACACCAAAGAACTTTTCTGATAACGTGCAGAGGCAGCGCCCTGCACAGGCGGAGCTCTGCGGTGTTGTACAGTTGCTGTGCTGGCCTCTACCTGGCCTCCAGGGGGCATCCTGCCTCGTTGGACATGTGACGCCGCATCCTCCTCCTCCTCGTCCTCCTCCTCATCCTCTCTCCCTTGAGGCACCCACGTGGAGTCAGTGACCTCATCATCCCCTCCCTCTTCACCACTAGAGCAAACCTGGCAGTAAGCTGCAGCTGGTGGAACTGTACTGCCAGATTCCTCAAGCTGGGTATCGTCATCCGAGCCTTCGAATCGTTGGGCATCCTCCTGGAGCATGTACCCAACACTGTGCTCAAAGAGTTCGGGGGACTCCTCAGGAGGACATGGTGGGTCTAGGGAAGGGGTGGCTGATGATGCTCTGTCAGTACCCTGAGCCTGGGTGAGAGAGGATGAGGAGGATGAGGAGGGCTTGGTCATCCATTCTACCAAGCCTTCAGCATGATGCGGCTCCACATGTCCAGCTGCCGAAAACAAAGACGCGCGTGTCCCATGGCCACGTGCTGATGACGATGCACGACCACGTCCACGGCCACGTCCACTAGAAACAGAGCCTGCCTGCCCTGTGTTCTTGGCTCTGCACGCTCTGCCTCCCCTTGGCGGTCTTCCAGCCATTGTAGTCGGTAGTCCTGTGGGTGCTGCTGAGAAGAAAATATAGGAGCTCTGTGTGATGCCACTAACACACTAGAAGTCCTATAGGTGCTTCTGCAAAGAAAATATAGGAGCTCTGTGTGATGCCACTAACACACTAGAAGTCCTGTGGGTGCTGCTGAGAAGAAAATATAGGAGCTCTGTGTGATGCCACTAACACACTAGAAGTCCTATGGGTGCTTCTGCAAAGAAAATATAGGAGCTCTGTGTGATGCCACTAACACACTAGAAGTCCTGTGGGTGCTGCTGAGAAGAAAATATAGGAGCTCTGTGTGATGCCACTAACACACTAGAAGTCCTATGGGTGCTTCTGCAAAGAAAATATAGGAGCTCTGTGTGATGCCACTAACACACTAGAAGTCCTATAGGTGCTTCTGCAAAGAAAATATAGGAGCTCTGTGTGATGCCACTAACACACTAGAAGTCCTGTGGGTGCTGCTGAGAAGAATATATAGGAGCTCTGTGTGATGCCACTAACACACTAGAAGTCCTATGGGTGCTTCTGCAAAGAAAATAGAGGAGCTCTGTGTGATGCCACTAACACACTAGAAGTCCTGTGGGTGCTTCTGCAAAGAAAATAGAGGAGCTCTGTGTGATGCCACTAACACACTAGAAGTCCTATAGGTGCTTCTGCAAAGAAAATATAGGAGCTCTGTGTGATGCCACTAACACACTAGAAGTCCTGTGGGTGCTGCTGAGAAGAATATATAGGAGCTCTGTGTGATGCCACTAACACACTAGAAGTCCTATGGGTGCTTCTGCAAAGAAAATAGAGGAGCTCTGTGTGATGCCACTAACACACTAGAAGTCCTGTGGGTGCTTCTGCAAAGAAAATAGAGGAGCTCTGTGTGATGCCACTAACACACTAGAAGTCCTGTGGGTGCTGCTGAGAAGAATATATAGGAGCTCTGTGTGATGCCACTAACACACTAGAAGTCCTATGGGTGCTTCTGCAAAGAAAATAGAGGAGCTCTGTGTGATGCCACTAACACACTAGAAGTCCTGTGGGTGCTTCTGCAAAGAAAATAGAGGAGCTCTGTGTGATGCCACTAACACACTAGAAGTCCTGTGGGTGCTTCTGCAAAGAAAATAGAGGAGCTCTGTGTGATGCCACTAACACACTAGAAGTCCTGTGGGTGCTTATGCAAAGAAAATAGAGGAGCTCTGTGTGATGGGACTAACACACTTCAAGTCCTATAGGTGCTTCTGGGAAGAAAATATAGCTCTGTGTGTGTGATGGGACTAACACACTTCAAGTCCTATAGGTGCTTCTGGGAAGAAAATATTGCTCTGTGTGTGTAATGGGACTAACACACTTCAAGTCCTATAGGTGCTTCTGGGAAGAAAATATAGCTCTGTGTGTGTAATGGGACTAACACACTTCAAGTCCTATAGGTGCTTCTGGGAACAAAGTATAGCTCTTTGTGTGTAATGGGACTAACACACTTCAAGTCCTATAGGTGCTTCTGGGAAGAAAATATAGCTCTGTGTGTGTGATGGGACTAACACACTTCAAGTCCTATAGGTGCTTCTGGGAAGAAAATATAGCTCTGTGTGTGTAATGGGACTAACACACTTCAAGTCCTATAGGTGCTTCTGGGAACAAAGTATAGCTCTTTGTGTGTGATGGGACTAACACACTTCAAGTCCTATAGGTGCTTCTGGGAAGAAAATATAGCTCTGTGTGTGTGATGGGACTAACACACTTCAAGTCCTATAGGTGCTTCTGGGAAGAAAATATAGCTCTGTGTGTGTAATGGGACTAACACACTTCAAGTCCTATAGGTGCTTCTGGGAAGAAAATATAGCTCTGTGTGTGTAATGGGACTAACACACTTCAAGTCCTATAGGTGCTTCTGGGAAGAAAATATAGCTCTGTGTGTGTAATGGGACTAACACACTTCAAGTCCTATAGGTGCTTCTGGGAACAAAATATAGCTCTGTGTGTGTAATGGGACTAACACACTTCAAGTCCTATAGGTGCCTCTGGGAACAAAATATAGGAGCTCTGCCTGCCTGCCACGAACACACTACAAGTCCTATAGGTGCTTCTGGTAACAAAATATAGGAGCTCTGCCTGCCTGCCACTAACACACTACAAGTCCTATAGGTGCTTCTGGTAACAAAATATAGGAGCTCTGCCTGCCTGTCACTAACACACTACAAGTCCTATAGGTGCTTCTGGTAACAAAATATAGGAGCTCTGCCTGCCTGCCACTAACACACTACAAGTCCTATAGGTGCTTCTGGTAACAAAATATAGGAGCTCTGCCTGCCTGTCACTAACACACTACAAGTCCTATAGGTGCTTCTGGTAACAAAATATAGGAGCTCTGCCTGCCTGCCACTAACACACTACAAGTCCTATAGGTGCTTCTGGTAACAAAATATAGGAGCTCTGCCTGCCTGTCACTAACACACTACAAGTCCTATAGGTGCTTCTGGTAACAAAATATAGGAGCTCTGCCTGCCTGCCACTAACACACTACAAGTCCTATAGGTGCTTCTGGTAACAAAATATAGGAGCTCTGCCTGCCTGCCACGAACACACTACAAGTCCTATAGGTGCTTCTGGTAACAAAATATAGGAGCTCTGCCTGCCTGCCACGAGCACACTACAAGCCCCTCTTTGTCAATCAATCTTTGTAACTGAATCTATCTAACTCAATCTCTGCAAGTGAATCTCTCTCTCTATCTATCTAAATGCAGCAGAGTGTCACAGAAACAGCCTGCTCAATCTGCGCCGGAACAGCATGTGACCGGCGCAGACGGCGTGGCGGCGTTTTATAGGGGGGGGCGTGTACTACAGCCCCTGATCGGTCTCCTCCCCTTGTGAGTCCCCTCCCCCACAGTTAGAATCACTCCCAGGGAACATACATTAACCCCTGCAGTGCCCCCTAGTGTTAACCCCTTCCCTGCCAGTCACATTTACACAGTAATCAGTGCAATTTTATAACAACGATCCCTGTGTAAATGTGAATGAACCCAAAAATGTGTCAAAAGTGTCCGAAGTGTCCGCCGCAATGTCACAGTCATGAAAAAAAAATCGCAGATCGCCGCCATTACTAGTAAAAAAAAAATGCAATAAATCTATCCCCTATTTTGTAGACGCTATAACTTTTGCGCAAACCAATCAATATACGCTTATTGTGATTTTTTTCCCCAAAAATATGTAGAAGAATACATATCGGCCTAAACTGAGGACAATTTTTTTTTTTTTTTTTTAATTTGATATTTATTATAGCAAAAAGTAAAAAATATTGTGTTTTTTTCAAAATTGTCGCTCTTTTTTTGTTTATAGCACAAAAAATAAAAACCGCAGAGGTGATCAAATACCACAAAAAAAGCTCTATTTGTGGGGAAAAAAGGAGGTCAATTTTGTTTGGGTGCAACGTCGCATGACCGCGAAATTGTCAGTTAAAGCGACGCAGTGCCGAATCGCAAAAAGTGCTCTGGTAAGGAAGGGGGTAAAATCCTCTGGGGCTGAAGTGGTTAAACATCAATATCCCAGCTGTAAACTGGAGATCCTATTTTTATGTCTACTGTGGTTGCTGGTGCCATTGCCGTGCTTCGAGTGTTTTACCGTCTCAGCTCCCGGGGATAACTTCTTCTATAGTGCCCTTTACTATTGATACTATCAACAGTCATACCCATATACTACAGATAGGTGAGAGTGTTTGGGACCTTTTATGTTCCCCCTCTTTCTTCTATGTTTTTATACTCTCTTTTTTACTACCATATGACTTTGTCATTTTTATTCTATTATAGATTCCCCCAAACTATGAGTGGTACTGTAACCATGAAACGCGTAGAGCTTTTCCATGATGCTACGTCACAGTTTCCATGTTTAATATCTTTACTATATTATAGTCTACTATAACGAACCAATCTATCATTCTTCTTATGCCTATATGCTACTACTACTACTACTACAATTTCGGTTAACATGCCCAAGGTCCATTATGTATATTAAGACAACTGCTGTATATTATGAATTGTTTAGATTTTATCTATTAAGACATACTATTATATTAGTTAAAGTTTTTATTATTTTACATGTGTATGTATACCTTTTGTAATAAATAACAATGTTTACACTGATTGGCTCAATCGACTTAGTAATGTGCTTCACGCAAAGTCCCACAATTCGTTCTACTTGACAAATGTATCAGGGATGGAGATATTTATACTTATTGCCTCATATAAAGTACCAATTTTAGCTTCAGTCTTAGTTCTCTTTTCTCAAACATAGATCTAAACTCAGACAAAAAGGCAAAAAAAAAACATATACAAAGGAAAAACAAACTGGGACAGATTCAAGGGACCATTTTGTTGTCATCACACTTATAGGTTTCTATAACTGCACTTTCAGCATTTTACATGTATTGCAACCAATAAAGTTGGTTGCAAGTAATTTCATGCTTTTGCCCTGCAGCCTGAAAAGCAGAATGTTAACATCCTCTGTTATTGGGGCAGCTGTTTTCAGCCACCACTAGAGGTAGATAAAGAGACAGAAAGCAAGAACTTTGTATTGTAATACAGGCATACCCCGTTTTTAAGTACGCGATGGGGATTATTTACTAAAGCTGGAATACACAAGCATGAGTCCTATTCTTAATTGAACAAGCTGGGGTTAGAAGCTCATTGGTTTCTATGCAGAAGTGAGCTGATTTTGCACTTTCCAGCTTTAGTAAATAAACCCCATTGCGTACTTGCAGGGTATGACTGTACACACGCAGTCCTATTCTGTGCTTTAGCTCCCTTTCTTATGACCAGGAACACTGCTAAAGATAGAGAAGAATGCATATGCACTGCCATTGATTTACTAAAGGGAAATAGACTGTTCACTTTGGAAGTAAATTTGCACTTTGCAAGAGGATTTTCCCCAGAGCTTAGTAAATGAAGTGAAGCTCTGCTGATTTCTGTCATTCAAGCATGTATTCACTAAACTCTTTGGGAAATTTCTTTTGGAAGTGCAACCGGCAAAATGAACAGTCTATTTTCCTTTAGTAAATAAAGCCCACTGTATCCAGACAAGAAGCCCTGTATCTAAAACTCTTGGCCAAAAGTAAAACAGCTACCCCTTGCCATTGACTTTCCTGACCAAGATGCAGGAAAATAAGAATAAAGAAGAAGCACAGACAATATAGTGGACATAGTTATGTGACTCAGATGCAGGTGAAATGCAGCATGCTTTTTGGTGCCCTCAATGAAAATGCTTTTAGTTTGAGATGCTTTTGAATTGATTTTGTTTGCATTCACATTTACTTGTATGGGAGGAAAAACTACTCAAATGCAGAGAATAAATAAAAGCTGCATACGATGCAAAGCAAATGACCACATGCAGCATTAGACTAGTGTGTAGAGTGTACACTGTTCCATAATAAAAAATAAAGAAATCCAAATATTTAATTGCAAATTCTTCCAGATAATTTTACAAACGCATGTCAGAATGCAACCAGTAAGAAAAATACACACCTGTGTACATAAGCTATGAGTATCACAGTGTAATATGACTGTTGACTTCCTTGAATTGTTCATTCCATGTAAATATTCTATATAGTATCTTAGAAAGTAAAAAAAAAATAAAAAATAAACTTGCACACACATTGTAATCCTATTTATGTTTTGTCTGTCTTTTTCTTTTTTTTTAATTGAGCCTCTCCTGCCATTTTCACTTGGGGATAAAATATGTTGACAATTTGGAGACTGGGAGTTCCTTCCATGGCAATGTAGCTTCTATTTCCTTCCTTGCTTGTGTGGAGTCTTTCATTATTTACCGCCAACTGATGAATTCTTTTGTAAACGACTGTTTACGTAGACAGAGAATGAGAGAAATGTTAGGAGGGAATCTGAGGAAGTCATAGAAACAGCACACATTCATCTAGCTTTAAAGAACTTAACCGAGAAATAAATAAAACAAGGGATCTTAGAAAATGGTTCCATAGTAATTCAACCATACATTTTAGTTCTACAACCTTCCAGCTTTCTGAACATTGATATTCAAAAGTACATCATAAAAGTGTTGTGTCATGTTTTTGTTTTTACAATTATTTTGGTTTAAATACATCAGCAACACTTCAATCTGATTCTTCTCAGTGGTAATCGGTTTTGGCCAGAAATGTGCCAGTAGTTTGCTGAGGCTGTGCCTATTCTCACTGATGCAAAACTGTCCCGCCACCGGCCAATTTCAATCAAACTTTCATTACACTATAGGAGGCTGCAGGAAGAATTGACTGAAATGTGCTTGAGGCAAAATAATTTTTTTTAGTTAGATTTAATTAGAAAAAAATATTTCCATACACATTCTCTATATATTCTCTATATATTCACGTGCAATTGGTGGGGAGAGCAAGCAGTAGACCTTTGATGTATCCTGCAGACATCACTGCAGGAAGCAGGGCAGCCATCAGAAATGTTGGGGCCCCTTACACAGCTTTAGGCTTGGGCCCCCCCATTCCTGACCACCAACATTCCCCAGGGTCCGCACACTGGCCATCCCACCAAATCCTTCATTTCACCTATTTTTATTGTAAAGCGGAGTTCCACCCACTTTTGAGAGGTGGTCTTAACCACCTCTCCACCCCTCGTTTTTGGATAGTAAAAAAGTTATTTTTTCTTCTATAGTACCTTTTTATGAAGTACAGCCTGTACTTCCGATCCATCTGGCCCACGGCGCAGGATGTCATATCCTCTTGTGCCGTGAGCCCCCCCCTTGCTGTCTTTTGGGACCTGTGTGTGTACCAGAAGACAGCTGGCCATTCACAAAACTCTGCGCGACTCGCACATGCACAGTAGGAAAGTGCAGTGAAGGCACAAGGCTCCACTGCCAGTTTCCCTTATTAGAATGGCGGCCCCTGCATCCAATCCGATGGATGGATCGGCCTCGGGGGTCCAACATCGCATGCTCCCTGGACAGGTAGGTGTCCTTATTAAAAGTCAGCAGCTACAGTGTTTGTAGCCACTGACTTAAAAAAAAATTTGCGGGTGGAACACCGCTTTAACATTCTTACAAGTCTGGGGACCCTGATGTAAGGGGGGACTTTCTGGGGACCCTGATGCAAGGGGGGCTCTCTGGGGACCCTGATGTAAGGGGGACCCTGATGTAGGGGGTCTCTCTGGGGACCCTGATGTAAGGGGGGCTCTCTGGAGACACCGATGTAAGGGGGGTCTCTGGGGCCCCTGATGTAAGGGGAGGCTCTCTGGGGACCCTGATGTAAGGGGGGCACTCTGGGGACCCTGATGTAAGAAAGGGGCCCTCTGGTGACACTGATGTAAACAGGGCTCTCTGGGAGACCCTGATGTAATGGGGGCTGTCTGGAGACACAGATGTAAGGGGGGGGTCTCTCTGGGGACACTGATGTAAGGGGGGTCTCTGGAGACACTGATGTAAGGGAAGGCTCTCTGGGGACCCTGATGTAAGGGGGGGCTCTCTGGGGACACTGATGTAAGGGGGGTCTCTCTGGGGACACTGATGTAAGGGGGTCTCTGGAAACGCTGAAGTAAGGGAAGGCTCTCTGGGGACTGATGTAAGGGGGGCTCTCTTTGGGACCCTGATGTAAGGGGGGCTCTTTGGGGACCCTGATGTAAAGTGGGAGCTCTCTGGGTACACTGATGTAAGGAAGGTGCTCTCTGGGGACCCTGATGTAAAGGGGAGGCTTTCTTGGGACCCTGATGTAAGGGGTGCTCTTTGGGGATCCTGAGGTAATGTGGAAGCTCTCTGGGGACACTGATGTAAGGGGGGCTCTCTGGGGACTCTGATGTAAGGGGGAGCTCTATGGGGACACTGATGTAAGGGGGACTCTCTGGGGACCCTGATGTAAGGGGAGGCTCTCATGGGACACTGATGTAAAGGGGAGGCTTTCTTGGGACCCTGATGTAAGGGGGGCTCTTTGGGGATCCTGATGTAAAGTGGAAGCTCTCTGGGGACACTGATGTAAGGGGGGGCTCTCTTTGGGATCCTGATGTAAGGGGGGCTCTTTGGGGTCCCTGATGTAAAGTGGGGGCTCTCTGGGGACACTGATGCAAGGGGGGCTCTCTGGGGACCTTGATGTAAGGGGGCTCTCTGGGGACCCTGATGTAAGGGGAGGCTCTCTGGGGACACTGATGTAAGGGGGGTCTCTCTGGGGACACTGATGTAAGGGGGGTCTCTGGAGACACTGATGTAAGGGAAGGCTCTCTGGGGACCCTGATGTAAGGGGGGCTCTCTGGGGACCCTGATGTAAGGGGGGGCTCTCTGGGACCCTGATGTAAGGGGGGCTCTCTGGGGACCCTGATGTAGGGGGGGGGGGGCTCTCTGGGGACCCTGATGTAAGGGGGGCTCTCTGGGGACCCTGATGTAAGGGGGGGCTCTCTGGGGACCCTGATGTAAGGGGGGCTCTCTGGGGACCCTGATGTAAGGGGGGGCTCTCTGGGGACCCTGATGTAAGGGGGGGCTCTCTGGGGACCCTGATGTAAGGGGGGGGCTCTCTGGGGACCCTGATGTAAGGGGGGGCTCTCTGGGGGGACTCTGATGTAAGGGGGGGCTCTCTGGGGACCCTGATGTAAGGGGGGCTCTCTGGGGACCTGATGTAAGGGGGGCTCTCTGGGGACCCTGTAAGGGGGGGGCTCTCTGGGGACCCTGATGTAAGGGGGGGCTCTCTGGGGACCCTGATGTAAGGGGGGCTCTCTGGGGACCCTGATGTAAGGGGGGCTCTCTGGGGACCCTGATGTAAGGGGGGGCTCTCTGGGGACCCTGATGTAAAGGGGGGGCTCTCTGGGGACCCTGATGTAAGGGGGGCTCTCTGGGGACCCTGATGTAAGGGGGGGCTCTCTGGGACCCTGATGTAAGGGGGGGGCTCTCTGGGGACCCTGATGTAATGGGGGGGCTCTCTGGGGACCCTGATGTAAGGGGGGCTCTCTGGGGACCCTGATGTAAGGGGGGGCTCTCTGGGGACCCTGATGTAAGGGGGGGCTCTCTCTGGGGACCCTGATGTAAGGGGGGGCTCTCATGGGACACTGATGTAAAGGGGGGGCTTTCTTGGGACCCTGATGTAAGGGGGGGGCTCTCTGGGGACCCTGATGTAAAGGGGGGCTCTCTGGGGACCCTGATGTAAGGGGGGCTCTCTGGGGACCCTTGGGTAAGGGGGGCTCTTGGGACCCTGATGTAAGGGGGGGCTCTTTGGGGACCCTGATGTAAAGGGGGGGCTCTCTGGGGACACTGATGTAAGGGGGGCTCTCTGGGGACCCTGATGTAAAGGGGGCTCTCTGGGGACCCTGATGTAAGGGGAGGCTCTCTGGGGACACTGATGTAAGGGGGGGCTCTCTGGGGACCTGATGTAAGGGGGGCTCTCTGGGGACCCTGATGTAAAGGGAAGGCTATCTGGGGACCCTGATGTAAGGGGGGCTCTCTGGGGACCCTGATGTAAGGGGGGCTCTCTGGGGACCCTGATGTAAGGGGGGCTCTCTGGGGACCCTGATGTAAGGGGGGGCTCTCTGGGGACCCTGATGTAAGGGGGGCACTCTGGGGACCCTGATGTAAGAAAGGGGCCCTCTGGGGACCCTGATGTAAACAGGGGGCTCTCTGGGGACCCTGATGTAATGGGGGCTCTCTGGAGACACAGATGTAAGGGGGGTCTCTCTGGGGACACTGATGTAAGGGGGGGCTCTCTGGGGACACTGATGTAAGGGGGGCTCTCTGGGGACCCTGATGTAAGGGGGGGCTCTCTGGGGACCCTGATGTAAGGGGGGGCTCTCTGGGGACCCTGATGTAAGGGGGGCTCTCTGGGGACCCTGATGTAAGGGAAGGCTCTCTGGGGACCCTGATGTAAGGGGGGGCTCTCTGGGGACCCTGATGTAAGGGGGGCTCTCTGGGGACCCTGATGTAAGGGGGGCTCTCTTGGGACCCTGATGTAAAGGGGAGCTCTCTGGGGACCTGATGTAAGGGGGTGCTCTCTGGGGACCCTGATGTAAAGGGGGGGGGGGCTCTCTGGGGACCCTGATGTAAGGGGGGGCTCTCTGGGGACCCTGAGGTAATGTGGGGGCTCTCTGGGGACCCTGATGTAAGGGGGGGCTCTCTGGGGACCTGATGTAAGGGGGGCTCTCTGGGGACACTGATGTAAGGGGGGACTCTCTGGGGACCCTGATGTAAGGGGAAGGCTCTCTGGGGACACTGATGTAAGGGGGAGGCTCTCTGGGACCCTGATGTAAGGGGGGCTCTTTGGGGATCCTGATGTAAAGGGGGCTCTCTGGGGACACTGATGTAAAGGGGGCTCTCTTTGGGATCCTGATGTAAGGGGGGGCTCTCTGGGGTCCCTGATGTAAGGGGGGCTCTCTGGGGACCCTGATGTAAGGGGGGCTCTCTGGGGACCTGATGTAAGGGGGGCTCTCTGGGGACCCTGATGTAAGGGGGGCTCTCTGGGGACCCTGATGTAAGGGGGGGGCTCTCTGGGGACCCTGATGTAAGGGGGGGGCTCTCTGGGGACCCTGATGTAAGGGGGGCTCTCTGGGGACCCTGATGTAAGGGGGGCTCTCTGGGGACCCTGATGTAAGGGGGGCTCTCTGGGGACCCTGATGTAAGGGGGGGCTCTCTGGGGACCCTGATGTAAGAGGGGGCTCTTTGGGGACCCTGATGTAAGGGGGGCTCTCTGGGGACACTGATGTAAGGGGGGCTCTCTGGGGACCCTGATGTAAGGGGGGGGCTCTCTGGGGGCCCTGATGTAAGGGGAGGCTCTCTGAGGACACTGATGTAAGGGGGAGCTCTCTGGGGACACTGATGTAAGGAATGTGCTCTCTGGGGACCCTGATGTAAAGGGGAGGCTTTCTTGGGGCCCTGATGTAAGGGGTGCTCTTTGGGGATCCTGAGGTAATGTGGAAGCTCTCTGGGGACACTGATGTAAGGGGGGCTCTCTGGGGACTCTGATGTAAGGGGGGGGGGCTCTCTGGGGACACTGATGTTAGGGGGGCTCTCTGGGGACACTGATGTAAGGGGGGCTCTCTGGGGACCCTGATGTAAGGGGAGGCTCTCATGGGGACACTGATGTAAAGGGGAGGCTTTCTTGGGACCCTGATGTAAGGGGGGCTCTTTGGGGATCCTGATGTAAAGTGGAAGTTCTCTGGGGACACTGATATAAGGGGGGCTCTCTGGGGACCCTGATGTGAGGGGAGGCTCTCTGGGGACACTTATGTAAGTGGGGATCTCAGGGGACACTGATGTAAGGGTGGCTCTCTGAGGAAACTGATGTAAGGGGGACTCTCTGGGGACCCTGATGTAAGGGGGGCTCACTGGGGACCCTGATGTAAGGGGAGGCTCTCTGGGGACACTGATGTAAGAAGGGGCTATCTGGGGACCTTGATGTAAGGGGGGGCTCTCTGGGGACCCTGAGGTAATGAGGGGGGCTCTGGGGACCCTAATGTAAGAAGGGGAGGCTCTCTGGGGACCCTGATGTAAGGGGAGGCTTTCTGGGGACCCTGATGTAAGGGGAGGCTCTCTGGGGACCCTGATGTAAGTAGGGAGACTCTCTGGGGACCCTGATGTAAGGGGATGCTCTCTGGGGACCCTGATGTAAGTGGGGATCTCTGGGGACCCTGATGTAAGTGAGAGATGTAACGATTATATATATATATATATATAGGCCTTTTTTTCTCAGAAAATAGGTGCAGGAACTCAACCATAACCCCCCAACTCCCCCCCCCCACACACACACACGCATACCCTCCAAACCACATCAAATAGTTGGTATGGCGAAAACATACTAATAGTGGGAGGGTTTTAAAGGGCATTAAATACCAGGAGTGCATTATGCAGAGTTCAGTAAGGTTACACACTGAGTGCAGAGTTTAGGGTTGTGCTACATGCATAGTGCAGAGTTCAGGGGTACGCTAAACACAGCAGAGCCTTCTCCCACAGCTGCTTACTTTTGCATCCTGCATCCTCCATCCAGGTCTCACCTTCACCCCTCTTCTTCCCTAGTACCTCCCTGCACACTGTAGGTGGCTCCACCTCTCTCATTTGCAGGGAGATCATCCAGTGGGGGTGTCAGCAGCCACACTGCACCCCAGGCACCTACATCTCCCAGGTCCCCATCCTGCACTCAGTGGGATCCGCTCAGGAGAACTGATCTGTGGGAGCCATTATAAGACAAGCTGTCACTTGTAAACACAGAAGCCAGACTTCTGTGTTTACAAGTGATAGTGGTATGGGTTGGCCTGCCCAAGTGTATGACTTTCTTTACTTCACTGCTATGGGCTCTAGCCCAAGATCTTTTGTAGACCCAGCAATGCCCCTGGTGGGGGCCCTTCATGGTTTCTTGCACCAGGGCCCTGAAGATTCTAGTTACACCTCTGGTTGATGCCAGTAATGTTTTAGCATTTCTGAAGTATGAATTTCATTATCTATGTATTTTGGCCTTGAAGATATGAAGATGATAACTTTATATTTCAAAACACATCATTCCTTAATTGATATATCCAGGGACACTGAACAAGTTTGCAAACATCACCTATTACCTATGATAATTCCCCTGTGCTTTAGAGCTGCTAATATAGGCCCAGGTCAGTGTATGCATTGGGGGTTATTTACGAAAGGCAAATCCCCTTTGCACTTCGCTCTAAATCTAAGGGGTAGATCTGAAATGAGAAGCTCTGCTGATTTTATCATCCAATTATGTGCAAGCTAAAATGCCCTCGGATCTACAGCGACTTTACTTCCAAGTGCACTTTCAGTGCACTTTCAAGTGCACTTGCAGTGCAAAGTAGATTTTCGTTTAGGAAATAACTTCCATTGTGTATGTTCAGATTGCTGTTAATGCTGAAGTGTGTTATGGGCTTGATTTACTAAAGATGATCTAAGGTGAAGAGAGCCTATATTAACTTGGTACATTTATGTTAGGGAGAATTTTTTTCTAGTATACTTCCACATGACTGAATATTTAACGTTTATCTAATTTCAAGCTAGGACTATGTATTTTTAAGATGTTTTCAAATTAAATTTACATGTGTTAATTACAGCAAGGCTCCTCTCAAAACAATGGAGAGAAGGCAGACAGAGTTGCTAAAATATAATAGGAAATGGAGTAGCAACATAAGTGACCTGAGGTCAAAATTATAAAGAAGACAGAATCATTGGCACAGAAAGAAACTTATTGACCCCAAATTCTCATGGAAACAGAGACACCAGAAGATCACTAAATCAGTAGGCTGGTGTTTTCAGTGCCCTAAATTATCATTTAAATTTTCAATCCCATAATCCTTAGTGAAACAGCACAAAGCTTTGGAGGAAGGTGGGCTCCACATATCTTTAGCTAGACTTGGCTCATCACTGCCAACCCAAGCTATTCCAGTAACTCTAGAAAACAGATACCTTGTATAAATCTGTAGCACCCTGGAGTTTAAGAAGGGTTGATCCAAAATTTACCTGCCAGGAGTAGCTACCTTGGCTAATTGTTAGAGATCATCTAAATTCTTCATAAGTCTGGCACTGCTGCACTTTTCTCTTCTCCCACTAGGTGGCCGGATACCTAGTGGCATTAGATAAGAGAAGGGCAATGCAAGGTCAGATTATGGATATATGGAGTATCGCAGCGAATGGGCAGGGGTTTTCTTGGATCCCTTGGCCTGCTGGGAGAGCCTATATATTTGCTTGGAGTCAGGTGATCTGTGTTCTGTGCCACCTGTCTATGTGAACGAGTGCTGTATTGCCCCAGATGCTAGGCCAGAGATTGGGCCTATCCCGGGCACATATGGCTGCTAAGCTGTTTGAGGGCCTATCCAGAAGCAAGAGAGCAACCCAGGGTTGGGATTGTGGCTTGTAGTCCAACCAGAAGTGCCGGTTCTGCCGGCCGGAGAACCTGTCATGGTCGGAGGTAGAGGGGGAACTGCCGCCTCTAAGGGACCAATCATCTTATTACCAGGGAACACAGTGAGTAACTGAAGCAAGTACCGGAATAGTATTCTCACCAACCGGGGACGGTAAAAAATCTGGAAACTTTAGTGGGTATCAAGCCAGGGACCCAGCCAGCAGAGGTAATGCTTGCAATACAGCCTTGTGTGTCAAGCCAGGGACCGAGCAGGCCAGTGGGGTGAAGCTTGAGAAGTATCTTTGTCACGTTCCGGGTACGGCGGGGAACAGGAGGTGGATCCCCTATGCCAATGGGGCGATAGCACGGGTTGTATTGGAGGACCGGTTCTAATGTTGCTACTGGTTTTCACCAGAGCCCGCCGCAAGGCGGGATGGACTTGTAGCGGCGGTAGCAACCAGGTCGCGTCTTCCAATAGCAACTCGACCCCACTGACAGCTGAGACAGGCGCGGTACACAAGGATTAGGCAGAGGCAAGGTCAAACGTAGCAAAGGGTCAAGGCAGGTGGCAAAGGTTCGTAGTCGGGGGCAACAGCAAAGGTCTGGATACACAGAAGGAGCAAAACACACTAACGCTTTCACTGGGCACTAAGGCAACACAAGATCCGGCGAGGACAGGAAGGGGAAGTGGGTTTTTATTAGTTTTGGGTGGAAAACTGTAATTGGACCAGGCACCAATTGATTGTGCGCTGGCCCTTTAACTGGAGGAAGACTCGCGCGCCTGGGGAGCGGGGGTGCGCGCGCGCCGACGGCAGACTGCAGGGGACAGGTGAGAGGAGCGGGATGCGATCCCCGGGCAGACCGTGGATCGCATCCCGGAAACAAAAGCAGCGCCTGCGGTCAGGGGAGCCGACCGAGGCGCTGCAGGGAGAAGAACGCCGTGAGCGCTCCGGGGTGGAGGAGGTACCCGGAGCGCTCGGCGTTACAGTACCCCCCCCCCTTGGGTCTCCCCCTCTTCTTGGGCCTCCCCCTCCTCCTGGAACCCAAGAACCTGCGGATGAGATCCTTGTCAATGATGTTACCCTCAGGTTCCCAAGACCTCTCCTCAGGCCCACAGTTCTCCCAGTCAACAAGATAGAAACGTTTACCTCAGACGGTTCTAGAGGCAAGGATCTCTTTAACGGAGAAGATGTCGGAGGAGCCGGTGACCGGAGCAGGAGCGGTGACCTTGGGGGAAAAGCGATTAAGAACAAAGGGTTTGAGGAGAGAAACATGGAAGGAGTTGGGGAATGCGAAGGGAAGGAGGAAGATGCAGTTTGTAGGACACGGAATTGATCCGAGCCTTGATCTTGAATGGGCCGAGGTAGCGGGGACCCAACTTGTAACTGGGGATGCGGAACCTAATGTACTTGGAGGAGAGCCACACCCTATCGCCAGGGGAGAATACCGGAGGAGGTCTTCTTTTGCTGTCAGCATGTTTCTTCATGCGAGAAGAGGCCAGGGCAAGCGACCTTTGGGTCTCTTTCCAGATGGACGACAGCTCCTGGGTGACTTCGTCTACAGCGGGGACTCCGGAAGAAGTGGGGATGGGTAGGTCAGCCCAGTCGTCTTGACGGGCCGAGACAAAGTGTCGCAGGTAGGCCCCAAGGATCTGGTTGACTCTCTCCACTTGTCCATTGGACTGAGGGTGGTAGGCAGAGGAGAAGTCTAGTTTGACTTTCAGTTGACTGCAGAGTGCTCTCCAGAATTTAGACACAAATTGGACGCCTCTGTCCGAGACAATGTGGGATGGAAGTCCATGAAGACGGAAAATCTGAAGGAAGAAATGTTTCGCGAGTATAGGTTTCGAAGGAAGCCCTGGAAGCGGGACAAAATGTGCCATTTTGGAGAAACGATCCACGACCACCCATATGGTGGTGTGGCCGTGGGAAGGAGGGAGGTCCGTGATGAAGTCCATAGCTATGTGGGCCCAGGGTCGTTCAGGCACAGGCAGAGGGTGAAGAAGACCAACAGGCTTCTGGTGAGGGGTCTTGTTACGAGCACATATGGCACAGGCCTGTACGAAGTCCGTCACATCCTTTTTTAAGGAGGGCCACCAGTAATACCTGGAAATCAGTTGGGAGGATTTCTTGATTCCAGGATGACCAGCCAGATGAGAGGAGTGACCCCATTTGAGGACCTGAAGCCGAAGACGTGGGGGGACCAAGGTTTTCCCAGGAGGGACTTGCAGTAGGGAGGCGGGGGCTGAAGAGATCAGACACTCAGGAGGTACAATGTGTTGTACAGGACACTCGGATTCAGAGGTATCAGGGGAACAAGAGAGAGCGTCAGCCCGGACATTCTTGTCCGCAGGACGGAAATGGATCTCAAAGTTGAAGCGGGCAAAAAACAACGACCACCTAGCTTGGCGTGGGTTTAATCGCTGAGCGGACTGGAGGTAAGAGAGATTTTTGTGATCAGTGAAGATCGTGATGAGATGAATGGACCCCTCAAGGAGATGTCTCCACTCCTCAAGTGCTAACTTAATAGCCAGTAATTCACGGTCTCCAATGGAATAGTTCTTTTCAGGGGGGGAAAAGGTCTTGGAGAAAAAACCACAGGTGATGTTCTTGCCCTTGGAGTCTTTCTGGAGAAGCACGGCTCCAGCTCCCACAGAGGAGGCATCGACTTCCAGGAGGAACGGTTTGAGAGGGTCAGGCCTGGATAGAACGGGGGCAGCGGCAAAGACAGACTTGAGGTGGTTAAATGCCTCATCAGCTTGAGGAGGCCAAGATCGCATTTTTTTTGGTTAGTGCCACAATAGGCGCGACAATGGTGGAGAAGTGGGAAATGAACTGGCGGTAATAGTTGGCGAATCCGAGGAAACGCTGGATGGCCCATAGCCCAGTAGGACGTGGCCAGTTCAGGACGGCAGAAAGTTTCTCCGGGTCCATTTGGAGCCCTTGTCCAGAGACCAAGTAACCCAGGAAGGGAAGACTGCAGCGTTCAAAGAGACATTTCTCTAGTTTGGCGTAAAGACGGTTATCACGGAGCCGTTGGAGCACTTGACGGACATGAAGACGGTGCTCCTCCAAGCTAGAGGAGAAAATCAGGATATCATCCAGATAGACAACAACACAGGAGTACAGCAAGTCTCTGAAGATCTCATTCACAAAATCTTGAAAGACCGCAGGGGCATTGCATAAACCAAAGGGCATGACGAGGTATTCAAAGTGTCCGTCACGGGTGTTGAAGGCGGTTTTCCATTCATCGCCTTTACGAATACGGATGACATTATATGCGCCCCGGAGGTCCAGTTTGGTAAAAATGCTTGCTCCGCGCAAACGGTCAAAAAGTTCTGAGATGAGAGGCAGTGGGTAGCGATTCTTCACAGTGATTTTATTAAGACTACGATAGTCAATGCAGGGACGTAAAGACCCGTCTTTTTTGGCGACAAAGAAGAATCCTGCTCCAGCAGGGGAAGAGGACTTGCGGATGAAACCTTTCTTGAGGTTCTCCTGGATGTACTCAGTCATGGCTTGTGTCTCCGGAATGGAGAGAGGGTAGATCCTACCACGGGACGGGGTGGTACCAGGGAGGAGATCAATAGGGCAATCAAAGGGTCTATGTGGCGGCAAGACCTCAGCTTGTTTTTTTCAAAACACATCGGAAAAGTCCCGGTAAGGCTTGGGAAGACTAGGCAGAGAGGCAGAGATGGAGACTTGTTTAATGGGCACCGCTTTGAGGCCATGCCTGTGGCAGGAAGGACCCCAACTTTTGATGTCCCCCGAGGACCAGTCGAGGGTAGGAGAATGTAGCTGGAGCCAGGGTAAGCCCAAAAGGATCTCAGAGGTACAGTTGGGTAACACCAAGAAGCTAATTTTTTCGGGATGGAGAACTCCAATATTTATGAGGAGAGGTTCAGTGCGATAGCGCACGATACAGTTCAGGTTTTGACCATTTACAGAGGTGATAAAAAAGGGCTTGACGAGACGGGTAACTGGAACATTAAATTTGTTGATGAGTGAGGCTTCAATGAAGTTTCCTGCCGAACCAGAGTCCAGAAAGGCCACAGCGGAGAAAGAGAATCTCTTGGTCAGAGAAATCCTCACAGGAATGGTCAGACGTGGAGAGGAAGAATCCACACCTAGCAGCGCCTCTCCCACGTTAGCTAGGTGCGAGCGTTTCCCTGACGCTGAGGGCGGATAGAGCAGTCTTTTAAGAAATGATCGGGACTGGCGCAATACAGGCACAGATTATGGTCTCGGCGGCGAGTCCTCTCTTGAGTGGTCAAGCGTGACCGATCCACTTGCATAGCCTCCTCAGCAGGAGGAGCAGGAACGGGTTGCAGAGGATTCTGGAAGAGAGGTGCCAGGCGAGGAAACCGCCTGACGCGACCAAAGTCCTTTTCCTGGCGTAGCTCTAGGCGTCTTTCGGTATAACGCATGTCAATGCGGGTGGCTAGCTGGATGAGTTCAGACAGGGTAGCAGGAATCTCACGTGCGGCCAGCACATCTATGACATGACTGGATAGACCTTTTTTGAAGGTCGCGCAGAGGGCCTCATTGTTCATGGAGAGTTCAGATGCCAGGGTGCGGAACTGAATGGCGTAATCGCCCACTGAAGAATTCCCCTGGACGAGGTTCAGGAGAGCCGTCTCGGCAGAGGAGGCCCGGGCTGGTTCTTCGAAGACACTGCGGACTTCAGAGAAGAAGGCTGGAATAGAAGCTGTGGCAGGATCGCCACGGTCCCAAAGTGGTGTGGCCCAGGCTAGGGCCTTATCAGATAGTAGACTAACCACGAACGCCACCTTTGACCGTTCTGTGGGGAACTGGTCCGACAACATCTCCAGATGGAGGGAACACTGGGATAGGAACCCTCGGCACAGCTTGGGATCCCCATTGAATTTGTCAGGAAGGGACAGGCGGACTCTAGCAGCAGCAACTCGTGGCGGAGGAGATGCAGGAGGTGGTGGAGGAGATGGTAGAAGCTGCTGTAGCATAGCAGTCAACTGCGCCAATTGCTGTCCTTGTTGAGCGACCACCGTGGTCAGATCCGAGAGGCTTGGCAGAGGGACCTCAGCGGGATCCATGGCCGGATCTACTGTCACGTTCCGGGTACGGCGGGGAACAGGAGGTGGATCCCCTATGCCAATGGGGCGATAGCACGGGTTGTATTGGAGGACCGGTTCTAATGTTGCTACTGGTTTTCACCAGAGCCCGCCGCAAGGCGGGATGGACTTGTAGCGGCGGTAGCAACCAGGTCGCGTCTTCCAATAGCAACTCGACCCCACTGACAGCTGAGACAGGCGCGGTACACAAGGATTAGGCAGAGGCAAGGTCAAACGTAGCAAAGGGTCAAGGCAGGTGGCAAAGGTTCGTAGTCGGGGGCAACAGCAAAGGTCTGGATACACAGAAGGAGCAAAACACACTAACGCTTTCACTGGGCACTAAGGCAACACAAGATCCGGCGAGGACAGGAAGGGGAAGTGGGTTTTTATTAGTTTTGGGTGGAAAACTGTAATTGGGCCAGGCACCAATTGATTGTGCGCTGGCCCTTTAACTGGAGGAAGACTCGCGCACGCCTGGGGAGTGGGGGTGCGTGCACGCCGACGGCAGACTGCAGGGGACAGGTGAGAGGAGCGGGATGCGATCCCCGGGCAGACCGTGGATCGCATCCCGGAAACAAAGCAGCGTCTGCGGTCAGGGGAGCCGACCGAGGAGCTGCAAGGAAGAGAATGCCGTGAGCGCTTCGCGGTGGAGGAGGTACCCGGAGCGCTCGGCGTTACAATCTTGAGTGCCAAGTCAGGGACCCAGCAGAAAAGCGGGGGTGATGCTTGAGGAAGATACTACAGTGAAGATTGGAGGAGCTCAAGGGATTCTGTGGCAGAGAATCATCTAGTCTAGTGAGAGAGACTGGGAGCTCAGTGAGCTGAAGAACTTCAAGAAGTGATTGTAATAGAAATATAGGAACCGTTACACTTTCTGTTAGGAACTGTTAAAGACTGTTGCCATATGAGACAGCGATTCTACACGTGCAGATGTGGCGTCTCCCTGGATGCCTTACCCTGCATGGCTGTCCTCCTGTTGAAGTTTCGGAGTCTGTCAATTAACCTTGCAACTACTTAAGGGTGTTCTGGCCCTAACCCTCTCTCCCAAAGAGAAATAAAATCTCTTTTGCATTCAAGAAGTGTCTACTTTGCACCCAATTAGCTACTTTCCCACTATGCCTCACAACTCATCATATACAGAAGGATGTCAGCTATCTCTGGCCCTGGAGGTTCTCATTAGACCTAAGGAGGCCTTGCTACACATCTAACGATCCCTCCTCCCTGTTCTTAGCCCTGGACATTTGTTTTACTCTGTACAGTGAAGACTGTTGACAAGCTGCATGTAATGGGGAACTTTGCTACAGTGGATACAACTGATGACATTTCTATAATGTTCTGATAAAAACTATAAAGAATGCAATGACTGCGCTTTTACCCAGGCTGAGCCCAAAGCCAGACTGGCACTTTGTACTATTCAGACTAAAGAACAACTTCTATTCAGCAAACTTACTCCTTTGGATGAGCCACTAGAATTTCCTGCTACTACTCTACCCAGTTCTCCTGGACATTTTTCAGCAGATGAATTTCACCCCTGATGCTCCAATCTAAGTCATCTCCTTAAAGTGCATCCTTCCCTGGATGTACCTTCCAGCAGGAGGGCAGGAAGCTTCAGGCCCCAGGTCTGGGCTCCTCACATGCACAGCACATCCTCTCCAGGCAGCAGATCCAGGAGTAAGACACAGCTACACACACCTACTCAACATGCAGAGCCTGGGAGGCAAGAGAGCTTTCCAAGGTCACCCCAAATATTTATATTCCCACCCAGCATGTATTAATGGCAATAAACCTCCTAGTGGCTAGAAAGACATAACTATTCAGAAATCAGCTTATTGGAAAAGACACTCCCCAACAGAAGGCAGAAGCAAACAATAGTAGCTTAGGCTAGCTTAGGTAGAACCTAAGGAAAGATGAACTATCAATCCAAGCTCAAACTAACTACAGCCCAGCATCATTAAATGTGAACTAGGGACACCAATGATTGGTTTTCTGGATACATTACACAAGCTAATGTGTAATATATAATATCTAGTATAACATGTATTTATCCTATAAAAATGCTTTACTGGAGGACATACTGTATAAGGAAGATAAGCAGAAGATAAGCAGAAGTTGCAGCCGTAATCAGGCCACTAATAAAGAATAAAGTGTGTCCAATCAGAGTCACTGTAGTTTCTAATGGGAAAATAAATGAATGTTTTAACACTATTGTGTGATGTGTCACTACCAGTGTATTAACAAGCATTAAGAAAGTCCTTTTCTTTTTTTTTAACACTGTGCACCACAATGCATGATAGTGTGGGTGCGTTGCTAGTTACTGTACTTGTTCAGTGTAGTATCATTCTAAATGATTGACACGACAATGTTGTTCATTATGTGCATTGTTGTAACCCATGATAAAACACATGTTTTACCGCAAAGCAGCAATGAAGCCAGCCTTCTATTTTCATGCTTAACTACATTTTGAGTTATTTCCCCCCCCATAGCAATGCAATGTTTGTACATGATAGGATCCCAGACTAGTTACTCTGGGTTATTGCACTCTGCACATAGTATAATGCCTACCTATGTAATGTTTCCCTAACACTAAGTGAATTACGGTAACTTTTTAACAATCCATTCACAGCTCCATGCCAATGCCCCAATGCATTTTTTTATGTGTTATTATTACATGTACTACTGAAAATATAATTGTTGTAAGCTACTGTTAATATAATTGTTGTAAGCTACTGTTCAATTTTCATGACCCTGCACTGATAAAAATGATTTTGTTGGCTTGAAATTTTACCATAACAATTTTACAATTTGCAACAAATAAATAAATGTTACATAATTTACTTTGATATTTTAAGTACCGTATATACTCGAGTATAAGCCGAGTTTTTCAACACATTTTTTTGTGCTGAAAGTGCCCCCCTCGGCTTATACTCGAGTCAAGCACTTTTCTGCAGCAGAGAATGACACTTAGTGCACCCCTGCAGCGTGCATCGGCCCCCGATCTGTGATTGCAGTGTCCTTTGGACACAGTTGTTCAGAGATCGGGGTATAGAGCCAATCAGAGCCGCTCTTTACCATGTGACAAGCTGTGTCCAATCACAGCTGATCACAGTTTAAACAGGATTTGCCATTTATCAGCAGTCTTCTCCTCAGCTGACAGCATGTGAGGAGAGGAGAGCCGATAACTGGCAAATCCACACAGGGACAGCTACACTGATAATCATGGCTCTGATGATCAGTGTCCCGATGATCAGTACAGCCCCAACAGTTAAAAAATTGCTAGAAGCCCCAACAGCTAGAAAATTACTTAGAACCCCCAAACATTATATATTGTTTTTTTTCTAACACCCTAGAGAATAAAATGGCGGTTGTTGCAATACTTTTTTTCACACCGTATTTGCTCAGCGGTCTTACAAGCGCACTTTTTTTGGAAAAAATTCACTTTTTTGAATAAGAAAATAAGACAACAGTAAAGTTAGTCCAATTTTTTTATATATCATGAAAGATAATGTTACGCCAAGTAAATTGATACCCAACATGTGACGCTTCAAAATTGTGCCCGCTCGTGGAATGGCGTCAAGCGTATACCCTCAAAAATCTCCATAGGCGTCATTTAAAAAATTCTACAGGTTGCATGTTTTGCGTTACAGAGGAGGTCTATGGCTATAATTATTGCTCTCGCTCTATCGATCGCGGCGATACCTCACATGTGTGGTTTGACCACCGTTTTCATATGCGGGCGCTACTTACGTATGCGTTCGCTTCTGCACACGAGCTCGTCGGGACGGGGCTCTTTAAAAACATTTTTTTTTTCTTATTTATTTTTCTTGATTTTATTTATTTTTACACTGTTTTTTAAAAAAAAAAAAAATTGGCTCACTTTTATTCCTATTACAAGGAATGTAAACATCCCTTGTAATAGAAAAAAAGCATGACAGGTCCTCTTAAATATGAGATCTGGGGTCAAAAAGTCCTCAGATCTCATATTTTGGACATTTTGACGTCGCTTCCGCCCTGCTATGGTATAGAGATGGGTGGGGGCCATCTTAGCCTCACTCGTCTCTATACCCAGCCACGGATAGGACCCGATTGCCTCCGCCGCTGCCGACGGCTCCGGTAAGCGGCGGAGGGCATGGGAGAGCAGCAGGAGGTGTGGGGGCACCTCTACCGCCGCCGATAACGGTGATCTTGCGGCGAAGCCGCCGCGATGACCACCATTATCGGAATTACGGCGCCTGAAGAGATGGATATCTCGGTTGTGGCAGCAGCTGCTGCCGTTACCGAGATATCCCTCTTCAAAACCAGGACGTATATAGTCGTGCGCTGGTCGTAAAGTGGTTAAAAACTGTTTTGGGCCACAAAAATGAAAGTTGCTGCCATTCGGTTTTGAAGTTATTACAATTTTAGATTATGTGACCTCAAGCCCAACACACTTTGCACTATGTTATTACATTTAAAAAAAAAAATATACCATAAGTTTGTGCAGCAAAAACAAGCATATTGGCATAGTGTATTTTTTCACATAGCACTCTCATTTTGTATCAGAAAGAATGATTATGGGACTCAGGGACTCATTTATGCTTTTAACCTGAGCTACCCTAAAAACCTAAAATATACCTTTAAAAGCTTTTCAGAAGATCTTTTTAGAGCTAGATGTGGGGAATCTATCTTCAAAAGTTCACACTTTAAAGTGCAAATTACTTTCCTAAAAGGCTTAAAAAAAAGTTAATACATTTTCTGTTCTATGTTCTTTACAGATATACTGTAATGGTACATGTGTGTGTTTCAGTTTGATTTGTTAGCTGAGAAAGAAGCTTTTTTTTTTTTTTTCAAAGATGTCTACATTTACATTTTATGCTCCTTTTAATAATATTACATTTATAACACTTAACTTAATAATAAATGTTAATTTGTTTTGAAAGCCTGTTTCATGAGACTATTCCTTTTTTAAAAAAAAAAACATATTATTGTATTATTATTAAATAAAAACCTTCAAACATATTAAATACATTTGGGAAATAAGTTTTACCAACTTAAAATAATTTAGTAAGTTACAACAGCACAGTGGTGTGGTGGTTAGCACTTTCATCTAGCAGCAAAAGGGTCGCTGGTTCAAATCCCAACCATGACATTACATGGAGTTTGCATGTTCTCTCTGTGCCTGCATGGGTTTCCTCTGGGTACTCGGGTTTCCCTGTATACTCCAAAGACATGCTGGTAGAGTAATTGGCTCCTGTCTAAATTGGCCCTAGTATATGAATGTGAGTCAGGGATCTTAGATTGTAAGCTCCTTGAGGGCAGGGACTGATGTGAATACACAATGTATATGTAAAGCGCTGCGTAAATTGATGGTGCTATATAAGTACCTGAAATAAATAAGTTAATGTATGTATTGCTCACCTAAACCTATGGTCTATAAACTGAAAAAAAAAGAGTAGGCTTTACTTAAACCTATGGTCTATAAACTGGAAAAATTGAGTTGGCTTTACTTAAAACTATAGTTCCAGACAAATTAATGTATGTATTCCTAACTTAAAACACTATGGTCCATAAACTGAAAAAAAATTGAGTTGGCTTTACTTAAAACAACAAAGTTGAAAACATGAAAAGTCTAATGAGTCAAACAAGAATAGGTTTAGTTGACAGTACTAAAAAGCTGATGCAAATAGTTGCCTCAGTAGACCCAGCACAATATTTTTTACAGTGTGTTCTTTGTGGATTTTTTTTAAACTTTTTTTAAAATAAAACAGATTCTGCAATACCTACAAATGATTTTATGTTAGTGGTGCATGTCCTGCTGCAGCATAACTGCTTTGGTGTGGTAGAAGGAAAACACTGGCTTGGAACAGATTCAGTGTTGCATGTTTTGAACTTTTTATAAGACACCCCGTGCACTGCATACCACATCTTTAGTCTCAGTGCTATGTAAGCAAAATGTCTTATGCTCTGTAGCTTATAACACATACTTTACATATTTGGCAGGCACTGTTTTCGTTGAGTGCACTCAAGTATGGTTCCGATATAATCCACAGTTTTTTGAAAATATAATTTAAGTTATCAAGTATTTTTAAGATGCATGTCAAACAGCGAAACGCATAACTGTTATTCAATAGAACTGTTAAATGTAGGGAACTACGTCTCCATTAAAAATTACAATTCGTTTTTTCCTAGTAGAACATTTTGAAAATCGAATGACATGTAGAGCAAAACATTTAATATTATGTCATATTAAAGTGGTTCTCCATGGCAAAGTTGATTTCTGTCCCATGTAGAGGAGTAGCGTGGTCACTTCCTAAGGCTTCCTGGTAACCGACAATGAAACTTTTGTCATAATACAGTATATGCATGAATAGCATTACTGTTTTACATACTGCATGGATGGAACTGTACTGCTGTGGATAGCTGGGGGCAGCCATGTGTATGAGACAGCTATAGAAAGGGATGTTGCCTCACATAAATCATACCCTGCTGCCTCTCACCTTGTAACTTGCCACAATGGTACATTGTTACAGTTTAGGGGATCTCTGTAGAAAGCAAGACTAAAATAGTTCTTCCTTTCTACATCATTCACCCAGATTAAACCTCTTACACCTCTCCGGTGGGTTATAGTCACTTGCCTGAAGTTAAATGACTAGAGTGCCTTGCAAAAGTATTCACGCCCCTTGGAATTTTTTATGTTTTGTTGCCTCACAACCTGGAATTAACACGGATTTTAATTTACCGAACATGCCCACAACTTTGAAGATGTTTTTTTTTTATTGTGAAGCAAACAAAATAGGACAAAATAACAGAAAAAGTCAATGTGCATAACTATTCACCCCCCTAAAGTCAATACTTTGTAGAACCACCTTTTGCGGCTATCACAGCTCTATGAGCTTGCCACATCTTACCACTGGGATTTTTGCCAATTCCTCCTTGCAAAACTGCTCCAGCAACTTCAAGTTGGATGGTTTGCGCTCATGAACAGCAATCTTTAAGTCTGACCACAGATTTTCTATTGGATTGAGGTCTGTGCTTTGACTAGGCCATTCCAACACATTTACATGTTTCCCCTTAAACCACTCAAGTGTTGCTTTAGCAGTGTGTTTGGGGTCATTGTCCTGCTGGAAGGTGAACCTCCATCCTAGCCTCAAATCACACACAGAGCGGTACAGGTTTTGCTCAAGAATATCCCTGTATTTAGCACCATCCATCTTTCCCTCAACTCTGACCAGTTTCCCAGTCCCGACTGCTGAAAAACATCCCCACAGCATGATGCTGCCACCACCATGTTTCACTGTGGGGATGGTGTTCTTTGGGTGATGTGATGTGTTGGGATTGCGCCAGACATAGCATTTCTTTGATGGTCAAAAAGTTCAATTTTAGTCTCATCAGACCAGAGCACCTTCTTCCATACATTTTGGGAGTCTCCCACATGCCTTTTCACAAACTCAAAATGTGCCATTTTGTTTTTTGCTGAAAGTAATGGCTTTCTTCTGGCCACTCTGCCAAAGCCCAACTCTATGGAGCGTACGGCTTATTGTCATCCTTTGTACAGATACTCCAGTCTCTGCTGTGGAACTCTGCAGCTCCTCCAAGGCTAGCTTAGGTCTCTGTGCTGCCTCCCTGATTAATGCCCTCCTTGCCCAGTCCAGGAGTTTTGGTGTGCAGCCGTCTCTTGGCAGGTTTGCTGTTGTACCATGTTCTTTCCATTTGCTTATGATAGATTTGATGGTGCTCCTAGGGATAATCAAAGATTTGGATATTTTTTTATAACCTAACCCTGACTTCTACTTCTCAACAACATTGTCCCTTACTTGTTTGGAGAGTTCCTTGGTCTTTGTGGCAGTGTTTGGTTAGTGGTGCCTCTTGCTTAGGTGTTGCAGCCTCTGGGGCCTTTAAAAAAGGTGTGTATATGTAATGACAGGTCATGTGATCATGATTGCACGCAGGTGGACATAATTTCACTAATTATGTGACTTCTGAAGGTAATTGGTTGCACCAGACCTTTTCATGGGATTCATAACAAAGGGGGTGAATAGATACGCACATGCCAATAATCATTTTTTTTATTTCTGAAAAATAGTTTTATGTATATATTTTTCAAATTTTACTTCACCAACGTAGACTATTGTGTCCTGATCCATCACATATAATTCAGAGTAAGAAAAACATTGAACTAAAGGCTGTAATGTAACAAAATAGGTAAAAAGCCAAGGGGGGTGAATACTTTTGCAAGGCACTGTATGTTTTACAGTAACAATTGTTTTATTAAAAAGAATGCTGTTGCTGTGTTCACCTTAACTATCAAGAGTGTATTCATGTAGACGTGTAAAGTTTACTTTACCATGGATTTCCTACAGAATAAACTAACCAAAAAAATACACATACTTGTCTGAGGATTTTTGTTGATCGGAGCAGTGTTTGGGTGCATGTGTATGGTGGGCCCGCCACTGCTTTATGTGAGAACAGCGGTTTGACTCTCCTGTGGGCTTCCAACACAGGTAATTTTAACCCTTGCTGCAGCACTTAGCAATTTAAAAACAAGTAAAGAAACTGAAAATTTAGGACCATATATGCAGCCTGACTGCATTACAGTAATAAATCACAAGGGTTTAATTGGGCTTTAACATATATGTAATCTCAATCATCAAAATCTTTTATAAACTGTAACATATCAATGTTTAGAAAATAGTGTTATCAATATTCCTGAATTTACAGCTAAATAATACCTGTTGATCCTGCCATGAAGGACCTTGCTCCCGCACTATCCGTTATAGAATTTAAACACTCTATCTTTGTCTCCCGATTGTGTTCTTGCATTGTCACATGTGATTCCAAAGGAGACTACAAGCAGCTGTTCCAGCACTCATTATTCAGGCATTGGCCCACTGCTGTCACTACCAGGTCACCCGCCCTGAGAAATAACATGTATCTATAACTTGAGTGCATGCAAGGAAATGTTTGCCAAAAAAGGCTTCAGGAGATCAGTATCACTAAGGTGAAACAAAGGGTGGATAAAAGCTAGAAACTAGTAATTTTTTAAAATATTGTACTTTTTTATGATTTATAGCAAGTTAGCAAACTAAATGTCATTCAGTTATGGTTTATATCTACCTTAAGGAAAGTAACAATTTTAAAAGTCACGCTGCTGATAAAACATTATAATGCTTTAAAGCCTGTCAGTTCTGACTTTAGGAGTACAGAAAGATATTTTTACGACATATGGGACAAATAACAGTTTCTATCAGCATAGATACATTTTATTAATGTCTTCTTGCTCAAATATAACATTCTCATTTTCAGACTGCATGTTCTGCACAATGTCTTTGAAAATATGTCAGTGGAACATTTCTGGAATATCCTTATAACACAGTAACACGACATATTTCACAATATATAGTCTCAGCCTGCTGCTCTAGAAGGATGTGTGCATTTGTTTTGCTTCCTTATTTGGGAGGATTGGGTTACTAAGAGAACACCAATTTTGCAACCCGTTAAAGTTTCAAAAATATTCTAAGAAATGTCCCTGCATTTGAAACATGAAACAAATTCCGTGAACTTCACTTAGAAATTCCATATGTTTGTTCAATGTGCTAGTTGTAGGGGGAAAAAAGGTTTAAAGCGTTTTTTTTTACCCCAACACTTCATATTCCTAATGCTTTCCTGCTGTACCATGTACTTGTATCATGTTCTCTTTGTATTGCTTCCTTTGTGTGAAATGTGAAATCCCTGGTGTTTCTGCTAGCCCCTTTGCTTTCCTATTGATGACAAGGTGACAAGGGAGCTAGAGAGCAGGAGGTCTTGGGAGGACCGAAGAGAGCGGCTTGGTTGGTATTTTGGGACTAGGTTAGTGATGTAGCTTGGGGCAGAGTTATGAATGGCTTGGTAAATTATTGTTAGTACTTTGAATTTTATTCGTTGGGTGAGTGGAAGCCAGTGGAGGGGTGGAGGACACTGAATGGTTGATAAGGTGGATGAGTCTTGCAGCGGCATTCATTATGGACCGAAGGGGGGATAGTCTATGTAAAGGTAATCCAAGGAGGATGGAGTTGCAGTAGCCAAGGCGAGAGATAACCAGGGAGTGAATTAGAAGCTTGGTGGTGTCATTAGTTAACAAGGGGCGTATTCTGGAAATGTTGCCGAGGCTAAGGTGGCATGATTTGGACAGGGATTGGATGTGGGCCTGAAAGGACAGTTCAGAGTCTAAGGTTACCCCTAGCACCCTGGCATGTGGGGATGGACTGAAAGATGTGCCATTGATCTTGACAGAGAAGTCAGGGGAAGGGGCACGTGGAGGAGGAAATATATAGAGCTCAGTTTTAGATTTAGATTGAGGAAGTGGTTTGACATCCAGGCTGATATGTCTGTTAGTAAATCAGTGATGCATGAGGAGACTGATGGGGTGAGCTGAGGGGCAGAGAGATAGATTTGGGTGTCCTCAGCATATAAATGGTAGTGGAAGCCATTGGAGGCTATCAGCTGACCCAGGGAGGACATGTAGATCGAGAATAGTAGAGGTCCAAGGACAGAACCTTGGGAGATCCCAATGGTAAGAGGAGTTGGAGAGGAGGAAGTGGAGTTGTAAGTGACACTGAAGGTGCGATGAGATATGTAAGATTCAAACCAATGGAAAGCACAGCCATGGAGACCAAGCAAATTTAGTTTTTCGAGGAGGAGGGGGTGGTCCACTGTATCAAAGGCAGCGGAAAGGTCCAAGAGTAAGAGTACGGAATAATGACCGTTGGTTTTGGCTGTTAGTAAGTCGTTCGTGAGTTTTAGGAGGGCCGTTTCTGTGGAGTGCTATGGGCGAAATCCAGACTGAAGGGGATCAGGAAGGTTATTCTCAACGAGATGGTCACTCAGTCGGTTGTAGACTAAATGTTCAAGGAGTTTGGAGGCAAAAGGGAGTAAAGAGATGGGTCTTAGGTTGTTAAGATTGGTGGGGTCTAGTGAGGCCTTTTTTGGTATGGGAGTGACTAGCGCATGTTTTAGAGGGTTGGGGAAGATGCCAGTAGAGAGTGAGAGGTTGAAGATACCAGTTAAAGAGTGTAGGATAGAGCCATATGGTGACCGTCATTTTTGAGAAGGAACAGGGTCCAGGGGGCAGGAGGTTAAGTGGGCGTTAGAAAAAAAGTTAAGTGACTTCCTCTATAGTAGCTGCCTGGTTAAAAGAGGTAGGAAGTATTGATTGTGCAGGAGGACAAGGAGTGTAAAGTGAGGGCGATATCTGTAGAGTGTAGATCTCGAGACGGATTGTCTCAATCTTATTTTTGAAGTGATTAGCAATTTCCTTGGCAGTGAGTAAGTTAGTGGGTGGACGTAATGGAGGATGAAGCAGTGTGGTAAAGGTATAAAAGAGTTGACGGGGACTGTGTGAGAGGGTGTTAATGAGAGTGATAAAGTAGGTCTATTTGGCAGTGTGGAGGCAGGAATGGTATTTTTTAGGGCAGATTTATATTGGTTGAAATCTTGCTGTGACTTATGCCTCATACACACGGTCGGAAATTCCGACCACAAAATCCGTCGGATTTTTTCGGACGGATTTTGTCCGACACTGGTGTTGCATACACACGGTCAGACAAAATTGTCGGAAAATCCGATCATTCTGAACGTGGTGATGTTCGTTGCGTACGACATGCATGCGTGGCACTTTGTCCGTCGGAATTCGCTACACACGATCGGAAAAAGTCCGATCGGACTTAGTTGTCGGAAAATTTGAGAGCAGGATCTCAAATTTTTTTCCGACTGAAAAAGTCCGATGGCGCCCACACACGGTCGGATTTTCCGACAACATGGTCCGATAGGACATTTTCCGTCGGAAATTCCGACTGTGTGTACGGGGCATTAGTCTTATGCCACAGACGCTCAAGAGTGTGGCTCTGTTTTTTGAGGCTTTGGTATTGTTTGTCTGCCAGGGTTGTAGCGGTCAGAGCCTGATTCTGTGTGTGAACTGTTCTAGACAGAAGTGGCCAAGTTGGGGCAGGACAAAGATGAGATTTTGTCGTAGAGACAATCTGTAGCAGAAAAAAGAAGAGACGGGTTAAGATGGCGAAGGTTTCTATGGGTAATAGTTTGGTAGTTGGAAGGCAAGGAGGAGGAAGATAAGGAGAGAGTGAAACTAAGGGTGCTTTCACACCGAGGCTTCGGCTTTATCGTCGTTTTAGCTGCGCTATTCAGCCGCTAGTGGGGCGCTCTTAACCCCCACTAGCGGCCAAAAAAGGGTTAAAACCGCCCCCAAAACGCTGCTGCAGTGGCGCTTTGATGGCAATTCGGCGGCGCTGTCCCATTGATTTCAATGGGCAGGGGCGCTTTAGGTGCGGTGTATACACCACTCCTAAAGCGCTGCAAAGATACTGCTTGCAGGACTTTTTTTTTACCATCCTGCAAGCGCACCACTCCAGTGTGAAAGCACTAGGGCTTTCACACTGGAGAGACAGGAGAGGCTCTTTACAGGCGCTATGCAGTTGCTATTTTTAGCGCTGTAGTACCTGTAAAGATCCTCAGTGTGAAGGCAGTCTAATAAGGTGGTGATCAGAGAGAGAAAAAGGAATATTAGAGAGGTTGTGCGGAGTGCATAGGTAGGAGAATGTGAGGTCAAGGCAGTTGTCAACAGAGTGAGTAGAAGCGTTGTTTTAGGTCTAAAAGGATGTTAGGCTCAGCAGCTTAGAAGTAGTGGGAGTGTTAAGATTAACAGGGATGTTGAAGTCACCAAGAATGATTGTTGGAATTTCAGAAGAGAGAAAGTAGGGTAGCCAGGCAGAGAAGTCATCAAGGAAGCTTGAGACCGGTCCAGGGGGCCGATAGATCACAGCAATTCTCAATGAAACTGGAGAAAATAGACGAATACAGGGAGCTTCAAATGAGGAGAGGGACAAAGAGGGGGGTGGATGAAGAACCTGAAAGGTGCTTTGAGGGTATAGGAGGATTCCAACACCACCTCCTTTCCATCCACTAGGCCTGGGAGAGTGAGTCCACAGGAGGCCACCATAGGAGAGAACAGCAGGAGAAGGAAAGTCAGATTCTTGAATCTAGGTCTCAGTAATTGCAAGTAGGTCCAGAGAGTTTGTGATAAATAGGTCATGGACGGTGGTGAGTTTGTTACAAACAAAGCGGGTATTCCAAAGGGCACAGGAGAAGGGGAGACTTCTAGGCAGAAGAGGAATAGAAATTTGATTGTGTTGATTGTGGCTCCTATCAGAGGATGGGGGTGCCGGGTATGTTGGCCGAAGGTAAATGATGGTGGTCCAGGATTTTGGGAAATATCTCCAGAAGTTAGGAGAAGCAGAAGTGTGATAGAGGTGATATGGGAGTGGGACTTATGTAGGGGGACACGTCCCAGTGTCCTGCAGGTTTTATTGGTATATGGGTTCAGAATTAGCAGAAGCTGATGCGTGTAGTGATAAGGTGAGAGGAGTGAGGGTGATATACAGTATATAAGCTGTGGGGTGGAGAAGAGGGATGAAGAAGAGAGAGTTTAAGGAGATAGGATGCAATATATAATATAATAAAGTGACTGGTGCTATGATACAGCTGGTGACTGACAAATCATTTAATTCATATAACGAAGTGACAAAAGTGCAACTTTAAATAAAGTGACTGGTGCTTTTGTGAAACAGTTGATATACAGTCTTTTTGTAAACACAATATCTTAATGCAAAAAGTGACTGGTGCTTTGGTGAAACAAGTTGATATATAGTCTTTTTGTAAACACAAAATCTCTATGCAGAAATTGACAGGTACTCTTTTAATCGTGTGTTCTTTGTGCTGGTGCTTCTTATTCCTATAGGTATTGCACTCACTGGAAATACTCACCCCTCGAAGGGGTATTTCACAGTGTTTGCCACTGTGCGGCAGTATCCAGAGCTACGCCTTTACAGACCGCTCTGTGCTTTATTCTTTTAAATGTTTTTCCGTATTACCCACATGCGTCATGCATCATCTGGTGCAGTCGAAAGGCCACTGCAGATGAAGTCTTGATGATGAAACACGTAGGGTGGAGCTTCTAGCGTCTTTGCGTCACTTCCGGTTTGGGGCCGTGGAATGCGAATTGTCCTGGCTTCCTGGTTTTAAAACGTTTAAACATACAGAGAGGATGTGAGTATGTCTTCAACTGTATACACTCAATAAAACTTTTGGAAAATGGTATTATGCTATGGGAGCATCTTTTCTCTCCGTGTTACATAGTAACATAGTTGGTAAGGTTGAAAAAAGACCATTGAGTCCAACCTGTGTGTGTGTGTGCACTTTTATGTCAGTATTACATTGTATATCCCTGCATGTTGTGGTCATTTAGGTTTCTATCTAATAGTTTTTTTAAATGATCTATTCTCCCTGCTGAAGCCACTGCTTGTGGAAGAGAATTCACCACAGTTTCCGGTTAAATCGATTTTCCTCTAATTTTAGTGAATGGCCGCAAGTCTTTTTAAATGCCCTTTAAATGTGGGTAATATGGATGAAGATGTAAATGCATAAAGCACGGAGCGGTCTCTAAAGGCATAGATCTGGATACTGCCGCACAGTGGCAAACACTGTGAACGTGAAAAACCCCTTCAAGGGGTGAGTATTTTCGGTGAGTGCAGTACCTATAGGGGGCACCATAGAAAGCACCAGCACAAAGAACACACAATTGAAGAACACCTGTCACTTTATGCATAAAGATTTTGTGTTTACAAAAAGACTATATATCAACAGTTTCACAAAAGCACCAGTCACTTTATTTAAAGTTGCACTTTTGTCACTTCATTATATAAATTAATTGTCAGTCACCAGCTGTATCATAGTACCAGTCACTTTATTTTTTCGCACATTAGATGGTTCAGCTATAAAAGTCACTGGTTAGAGTGCATCATTGGAGCACTCAGATCCCAACCCGCACAAGTGTGAACCTAGTCTTAGCTAATTACACCACCAAGATACTTATTCACTCTCTTGTTATCTCTTCCCTTGACTATTGCAATTTCTTCCTCATTGATCGTACCTCTACACAGCTATCCTCCTTTAGTCTATTTTAAATTGGGCGCCAGACTCACCAACTGGTCAGTATCCACTGTCCCTCTCTTCTAATCCCTCACTAACTTTTATTCATCCATTGAGTAAAATTCAGAATGCTAATGCAGCACTAACCCCCGGTGGAGCTGCTGGTTTGATTTGGGCTTACCGTTACCTTCTTGACCTTGTAGGTGTCTAGGGCTTTCCCAGGGAAGATGGCCCAAAGAACTGCAGAAACTGACACTGGATGCACTTTGGGATTTTTATTTGCAAAAACGGGTAGACAAACACAGTCTCTGAATAGGGATAGAGGGTTTAGGTAGAAAGTTCAGGTACTCTTGGAACTGCTTAAACTGAAAGTCTCTCATTATAGAATCCAGAGAATAGCCATTCACAGCTAGATTTTCACAACTATCAGATAAACCTTCTCTCACCAGTCTTACCAGTCGATAGATTATTCAAATAGAGAAAAGTCTCTGCCACAAACTTGATTGTAGAACTAGTAAATGAAAGTCTCTGCCACAGACTTGGTTGTAGAACTGATGAATAAAGTCTCTGCCACAGACTTGGTTGTAACTGAAGGATGAATAAACTTAGAGAACCCTCATACGGTACCAGTATCTTACAGCCGGTCCGGCGATACCGTACGAGCGTGGATTCACTTGGTGTCTTTCAACTTAGCTTCCAGGCTCTTGCTGAGCAACCAGCCTTGTGCGTGGCCCCCTTCTGAAGAGTCCTCCCCTGGTTGCTTTCTCAGTTGTTGGGCCTCTTCACAGACGAGACGGCACCGGACCACCTTGGAACCCTCCCTCCAGTTACTTTGTCTCAGGCTAGCCAGCCCTGAGACTCGGAATTGGATGGATCCACACCCCAGGCCATGAGGGCCCTGAGGGCTGGTCAGGAGGACCAGGACCAAACAGACAGAAAGATCTTCTGGACCGGAACCCAGAAGCACGTGATCTCAGTACCTTAAGTACCCTCTCCCAGAATGCACAGTGAGAGGACACACTCACTGGTTGGTTCCGAGAGAGATTGGCACCCAATACGCCCAGCCAAACTGCAGTCTCATGCTTGCCAAAGGTGACAGCGACACCCATGGCCAAGCAGAACCCAGTGCAATCCAGCCAGACTGGTAATGAAACCATAATTTGGTACAATTAACCCTGAAACCCAACTGTGGTTCCAGGAACATTAAATTTACAAAACACAACAATATTCAAAGTCATTCACAGCTGACCTGAGCAAGATCACCAATCTTTTCTCAAAATATCACCCAAACCGTCCTCTTCACAACTTCCAAGACATCCTGCTCTTTAGCTCAATCAACACCTCTTCCCTTTCTCGTCTCAGGGGTGTCTCTAGAGCTTCTCTCATCCTCTGGAAGTCCCTACATCAATATTTGTGACTATCTCCTACTCCTAATCCTTGAAAACTCATCGCATTTCTTATCCCCTCAGGATTTCCAGTTTTCTTTTTGGGAATGTATTCATCAGTGAATTGCTCAATAGATTTTTCCTCTGCTTGCTCTGCATGGGCAACCTGACACTCATTCCCTGTGTGACTAATGTCAATGTAATATAGGGGTGCAGAAATGCCTAAAAGACAACCTAAGGTTAAAAAAGCATGACTATGACAGTATGCAGCCACTTTAATACTCGTATATCACTAAACTTGCCTTTTTAAACTTTGTTAAAAAAAATATGGATATGGTGCTGAGTGGCTATTTGGTAGCATCCTCCATGGACAACTAGTCAGTGACTACACTATGCATCCTGCAGAAAAATAGAAAGTTTGTGTGTCTCTGTGCAAAGCCAGTGGCAATTGATGAGTGACATGTACTGAAACATTTTGAAGACAGAAGATAATTATTTTTTATTTATTTTTTTACAGGGGATAGCGCAAACACAATCCCCCACTACCACAAATTATGCAGTCGAGTTTCCTGCATTTGAGGAAATCGCAGGGGTCAGCACAGCCGGAGTGCAATGGCCGAACCTCGCCTCGCCCTTCGTGATCATGGTGTCTCCCCTGCCAGGTAAGTATAGAAGTTAATTATTAGGTTAAACTACTGAATGCACTTCATGACTATGACAGTATGCAGCCACTTTAATACTCGTATATCACTAAACTTGACTTTTTAAACTTTGTTTAAAAAAAAAATGGATATGGTGCTGAGTGGCTATTTGGTAGCATCCTCCATCCTCTATGGACAACTAGTCAGTGACTACACTATGCACCCTGCAGAAAAATAGAAAGTTTGTGTGTCTCTGTGCAAAGCCAGTGGCAATTGATGAGTGACATGTACTGAAACATTTTGAAGACATAAGATAATTATTTTTTATTAATTTTTTTTACAGGGGATAGCGCAAACACAATCCCCCACTACCACAAATTATGCAGTCTAGTTTCCTGCATTTGAGGAAATCGCAGGGGTCAGCACAGCCGGAGTGCAATGGCCGAACCTCGCATCGCCCTTCGTGATCATGGTGTCTCCCCTGCCAGGTAAGTATATAAGTTAATTATTAGGTTCAACTACTGAATGTGACTTATCATACCTGGAAAAAATCACATTAAATATTATGTTAAACGTAATATGTAACCTAAACCTAGGCTTTTATCTGAATCTTGCATCTAAGCCCCCGTACACACGGTCGGACATTCCGATCACCAAATTCGTCGGATAATTTCCGACAGATTTTGTCCGAAACTGGAAATGCCTACACAGGGTCGGACAAAGTTGTCTTAATTTCTGGTCGTCAAGAACGCCGTGACGTAAGCCGAGTATGACGGGACTATAAAAGGGAAGTTCAGCACCACGTGTGTGACCCTTTGGGCTCCTTCTGCTGATCTTGTGTTTATTGCGTGTTAGTAGAAGTTTGGTTAGAGACGATTCGCACTTTTCAGACTTGTGCTTCAGATCGTTACTGCTCTTCAGTTTGTGCTTGTCGGTGCACATCTGCTTATCAGTGCATGTAGTCAGTTCGCATTTGTTTGTCATTGCGGCCTATATCTTTATATAGTACGCTTTGATCCTCAGTGCTTATTGTCCACTCGTTTCTGGTTTTCAGTTCGTTCTTTCAGGCCTTGCTGTTTATCGGTGCTTTCTGTTAGTCCGTTCTGACCAGTCGACTGTTTTGAAGCCATGTTTCGTGTACGTACTCGTCGTAGAGTTTGTGCTGTGCAGGGGCTTGGTGTTGGGCTTTTAGCTTTGACACAAGCCCAGTCCATGAACAGGGCGAGGAGGAGTTCATGGAGCAAGAATTGGTTACTCCAGCGTGACCAATTCTCACACATGCCTTTGCTTCGTGAGATCCGGGAGAATAATCCTGATGATTTCAGGAATTATCTCCAGATGACGGACCCCGTTTTTCACCATCTGCTGGCTTTGCTGTCCCCTTATATCAACAGGCAGGATACCTGCATGTGGCAAGCCATCACTCTGGAGCAGAGACTAGTTGCCACGTTGCAGTACTTGGCGACAGGGAGAAGCCTGCAGGACCTCAAGTTCTCCACAGGCATCTCCCCCTGGCTCTGGGGATCATTATTCCAGAGACCTGTTCTGCCATCATACAGGTCCTGCAGAAGGACTATATTAACATAAGATTTCTCCTTTAACATCACATTCTATGTATTTAAGGTTTGCTAATGTATTGTATTTCTTTCATCGTTCCATAATTACCATGATTGCAATATGCTGTGCCCCTTTGTCCTCATGCATGCTGGAAGCTCTGAGACATCTGATAAGGGGACCTTATACTTTTGGCTTTAAATACTAATTTCCAAAAATGTTATACTGATCTTGGCCAAAGATGTTTGTGTCTAATCTGCTTGCAATATTGATGTGCAAAATGACACATTTTTTTTTTCTTGTTTGACTCCACAATTTCCTTCAACGTCACAGGAATGGCAGACTGTGGCCTCCCACTTTGCCACCCGTTGGGACTTTCCCAACTGTGGAGGTGCAATTGATGGGAAACACGTCCGCATCATCCCACCCCCCAACTCGGGGTCCTACTATTATAATTACAAGGGGTATAATAGTATCGTGATGTTGGCGGTGGTGTCAGCGACATATGACTTCCTGTATGTGGACGTGGGGAAAAATGACCGGATGTTGGATGGTGGAGTCATCGCGCAGACGGAGTTCTACTGGCATCTCCAGAGTGGCAGTCTGGGCTTGCCACCTCCAGAGAAGAATGTTTAAGGACTCCCCTTTGTCTTCGTCGTATGAGGTGTTTGCGCTGGCAAACCATCTGATGCGGCCTTTCCCGATGAGGACCCTCACCCTGGACCAGAGGGTCTTTAATTTCCGGCTGGCCAGAGCCAGAAGAGTAGTGGAGAACACTTTCGGGATAATGGCCAGCCGGTTCCGCCTATTTTTGAATATAAATTCAATTATATTGTGCTTTCCTGCTGCATTCTGCACAATTTTTTGAAGAAACACTCACCGAACTATGTGGCCTTAGTTGGGCCTGACACAGACTTACCTGAACATGCCACGGCACTTGAAGCTGGCCGTCCTGGCTTGCCCCCCCAAAACGCCCACGAAGTCAGAACAAGATATATGGAGTACTTTGTGGGTAGGGGGGCCATCGATATGCCAGACAAAAGAGGGCATTTTTTTAAATACATTTTTCTTTCAAACTGCAATAATATTTGTTTTCATTTACTGCTTGGGTTTGTTTTAGGTGTCTCCTAGCTTTTTTTGGTTATTTTTTGGGCCTTTTTCTTCAACAGTGCAAACCCACTTTCTGTGCGAGATGAGGTGACAGTCTCTTCTTCAGATAATATTCTTCTTATGTTGTGGGTCTGCTACACCTTGTTTTTGTTGTTAATGTATGCAGTCCATTACTGACAAAAATATTACAAATTTTCAGCACCATGACAGAAATGTGTGTAATGAAAATGGTTGGGAAAAATTAAAAAGCACTGTGGATGTTATTTCCTAATGGCAAATCCACTATGCACTACAAGTGCACTGCAAAAGTGCACCTGAAACTGCGCTTGGAGTGCAAAGTGGATTTGCATTTAGTAAATAACACCCATTGACACAGAAAACAACAACTTTACTACAAATACTGCTTTTGCGCATTGAAAAAGGAAGCCACATATTGTTGATAATTAAACTTTTTACTCAAAGCACATTCACATGTGCGTTTCTAAAAGGGTTTTACAACAAACCAACTTATTTGGTGTAGATAACATTATTTTTGGTAACATTAATATAACTTGCCTTTTTGTGTAAACAGGCATGTATCAAAGCATAACATACAGAACACAGGAACTTACAAAGTTCAACTTTGAAAAGTGAAGACAATATCAGACATGAGTATGTCCAAACTGTGTTGCTATTGCCTTCATCACATGGGGTGTCACCCCTGTAAAATCCAAATTTGGAAGATGCACACAAATTGTGAATTAAACTGGGCATTTTCTTCCTGATCCCATGCCTAATGTCAACATGTGCTATCTCCCATCATGGGGGATCAATGGACGTGTTTTGGGGGTGCAACCCCTTCATCTCAGCCACTTTAGTAGCAAGGAGGGGGTTGCACCGACAAAACGTGTACATTGATCCCCCATGATGGGAGATAGCACATGTTGACACACTGTGTGCATCTTCCAAATTTGGCTTTTTGAAAAATATAAAACAGTTTTTTTAAAACTGAAAATGGATGCTAGCTAGTTTTGGGTGTTTCAGATTATCCCTAAAACATCAATGATGTTCTTCCTTTTTGTGTTGAACATCATTGATGTTTTTCTTGATATTATCTAAATCGCGATTGCACCCCATTATCTCCCCGATGATGATCTGGGCACTTTCAGTGGTAAAATGCGATTCTTCTTCCACAACATCCACATCACCAAAAAAAAAACAAAAAAACACTGTGTATTATAAATATGCAGGCATACATTGATTAGCTTACCTGAAGCTGTGGTCTCAGACACTCACCTGTTGTGGTGCCAATTTCGACAATCTCTCCTTCCTCCTCCTCTGCTTCTGGTGTTGGTATTGCCCCTTCTTTGGGAGGTGTGGGGTCCCTGGTGTCCTCAGACGTCCTAAGTCTTCTCTCCCCTATGAGAATGTAAAAAAGGAATACTTTTTTTTTACACACAGATATTTGAGGGCAGAAATAGGAATATGCAACATTGCTTGGAAGTGTCGTACAATTGTGTTTTTTGGCAGAGTTCAAAGCTGAAAATATTATTTTTGACACTTTCTAAAGCTGGAATACTTACCTGTTTTGTGAAAGTTTGACCAATGGAGACACCCCTATAGTATCCACAGGATCACGTGTGTGGGACATCCTAATAAAAAGGGTGTTCTGGTGTCCCACACTAGTGCTCCTGAGTCCAGGTGTGTAAACAGCTACTGAGTGTCCTCTCCTTTACACTGAATCAAGTTTGCATTTCATTCTATTACAAAGCCCTCTAGACCAGTGGTCATCAACCCTGTCCTCGGGCCCCTCTAACAGTCCAGGTTTTATGTATTACCTTGGGTAGATGCAGACTAGAATACTGCAATCACTGAGCAGCACATTATATCACCTGTGATGTATTTTGGTTATCTTGCAAACCTGGCCTGTTAGTGGGCCCTGAGGACAGGGTTGATGACCACTGCTCTAGACAACCAACTTCATTTGACTAGAAATAGATAGGCCTGAACAAATGTAGCCAAGTGCAACTTGCCAAAACATCGTCTTTGGAGTGGGCGAATGAACGATGTTTATTACGAACGAATGAACCTCACGAACATGAATGTGGCCATTTTTGAACTGTACAACATTAAATCAAAGCACATGGAGCAGTATGCAAACAAGAATAATATGAACACATAACAACTACTTACTTTTTTGAAGAACTCGCTTGATCCTTCTGTACTGATCGTGCTCCTTCAGTTTCAGGTCCTTAGTTGATCCTTGGATCAGTGTACCCCAAAAATTCCTCTGCAGACTCTTCACAACCTTAGTCATGATCTTGGCCTTTCTGACATTTGGGATTAGGTAAGGTCCATACTTCCCATCATAGTCGCTCCTCTTCAATATGTCCACCATCTCCAACATCTCTCCAAAAGGCATATTTGAGGCCTTAAATCTTCTCCTCTGGGATCGGGACGTTTCTGGCTCTTCGTCCTCCTCGTTAGTGGAATTATCATGGACCTGCTGTGTCTCCGCCATGTGCTCTCCCCATTGCGCCAAAAGAGAAGGGGTGGGGAATAGACTAGAAAGAACGTCAGGGGCGGGCAGAGTTTCACGCATGCGCACTGTATATAAAACGAACATGCGTGCGTCGTACGTAGGATCTGTGAGCGGAGGAAGGAGCTGAAGCACCGATCGTTAGAACTAAGGTACAATTTGAACTTGGTACATCACTAGCCTATACTGCTTCTAAATTGAGGCTTATATTGGGACAAGAGGAGCACATATCTGAGGGAGCGCAAGAAGTTCCAGCAGTCCCTGCGATCAGGAGATCCAGATGACATTTATGTCCCCAGGATGTTGTACTATGAGAGGCTGCATTTTCTGGCAGACCAGAGGGAACCCAGGCCACCACTCTACAGTCTTCCTTCACCCCCAGCTGAGGCTTCCAATGTCCAACCTGGGCCTTCCAGGCAGCAACATGTGGAGGGGCCCAGCTTGAGACAGGTATAGCATTGTTCAACATATTTCTTGTCGTGCATTTAATGATGTTAACTAGATGTTATTATTGATCAGTAAGTTGTGGTTTAACAAAGTGGTTTACATATCAATAGACAGTAGTGACCAAAAATGATTGGGACAAGAATGAAAAATGCTGGGCTCAGAATGATACTCTGTTCTATTTATTAACATTCAAATTTCAACAGTCATACCACCCGTCTCTATACCATAGTAGGGCAGAATTGACTTCCTCTGATGCATTTGCATCTTTCTTTGGAAAAAGCAGCAGAAATAGCACAAACTGAAATGCACACACTGGATCTGAAAATGTTCTCTCTTGTTTCAGCACCACACGCAACATCTTCAGAGAATTCCCTTGATTCTGAAGGAACCTGAGCTGGCCACTTTGTCATCAAGTTCCTTACTTTCTTACCCTCAATTGTGCTGTCTGAAACTGTGATTAGCATGGCACTCTCTGAATTAAAATAAATATCTGATAATAATGAACAGATTCACCACCACTACCATCCTCTGTGAATTCTACCACCATGCCACCACATCTGTTGGCTATATGCTATGTATGTACATTTTTTTAAATATCCAAAAAACAGTAATTATTTTTTATTATTATTTAACAGTAAATAATTATTGCTAGTCTCTTACTGGCATTATAGTTTTAAAATGGTACTATGGTTGTAAAGTTGTAGTTTTGGCACTTTTTGGTATTCAGATATTGCATATGTAAATGTACTTTAAAACTTAATAAATAGCAGAAAAAGTGTATTTTTAAGAAACCTTAATTAATAAATCCTAATTTAGTAAAGCTGGTAATAAAGGGTTCTGTGGATGGCCAAGATGGCGTTGTAACTGATGGCCTTAATTACTGTATAAATGCTATGTAATGTTGGCATACAAAGTACGTGCAACATAAATCAAGAACTTCAATTATAAACACATGTAAACCATTGTATAGAAAACCATTATGTATTCAGCTCATTTGTTCACTCTCAAGTTGCAAGACAAGAATGGAAATTGATATTTGGGCATCCCTGGTAATCCATCTACTGAAAGGTCATTGGTGCAAAGACAATTGTAAGGCCAATTCTAGATAGTAAAGGCCAGATAGTTTCAAATGCCAGATATCTGTTCGGCTATCTCACTGAAGTTTGGAAGATAAACAGAACCACAAGGTCAAATTACAGAACATAAACCAAAAAAAAAGACAGAAAATAGTAGTACGAGACAAAAAATAAACTTGCACAGAACTATGTATGCTTTACAGCAATGTCACCTTTCACATCCCCTTTAGTATTTTAGCTATCACTTTCTCTCTGAGCAGAACATTTTCTCAGTTCCATTTTTCAAGAGACAAGATTTTTTTTTTATGGCACCATTCAGGATTTTCCCATAACAGCTGTTATTCTCCTCTGACACCGTCAATTCAGAACATTTCACTTGAAATTGATTTACGAGTATTGCAATCTTCCTCCATACTATTAGAAAGACACAGAGAAATAGAGCTGCTTTAAACATCGTTAGCTAGGAAATCCACTTAAAAATGTGTATTTTCCGTGCATAGTAGATATACATGGCGAGTTTTAATATAAATTCTCCATAAAACTTATGGAGAATATGAAAATAGAAAAAAGTCAAAGTGTTATTCAAGGGTCAGCTAGGTTGATGCTGAAGATTTAACCATAGAAATCATATTTAAACAATATAACAATTATTTATATTGATATGATCATTATGGTAAGATATCTATGCATAAACTTTCCCCTTTAACTGCAAAATCACATTGGTGGATTTCATAAAAAAAAAAAAAAATACAATTTAAGACCTAGCTATACAGGTGATATTTCTGTTATGTGAATGAGCATGGTCTTTTCAAAGTTGAGCTCAAGGATAAGCAAATACTGTCTAAATTTAAGAGGCATGTGTATTATTACTTGAATCTTGGTGTGAACCTTGATTCCCTTCAGTCTGACTTTCGTCCTCAACACTCCACAGAAACTGCTCTCCTAAAACAAACAAATGATCTACTAACGGCCAAAACCAATCAACATTATTCTGTACTAGTACTCCTGGACCTCTCTGCTGCCTTTAATACGGTTGACCACCCCCTCCTCCTCAAAAAACTCCACACCTTTTGTCTCTGTGACTGTACTCTTCGCTGGTTCTCTTCCTACTTATCCAACCGCACCTTTAGCGTTTCTTACAACTCTACTTCCTCCTCTCCTCTTCCTTTCTCTGTTGGGGTCCCCCAAGGTTCTGTTCTTGGACCTCTTCTATTTTCAATCCACGCCTCCTCCCTGGGTCAACTGATAGCCTCCCATGGCTTCCAATACCAGCTCTACACTGACGACACCCAAATCTATTTCTCTACCCCTCAGCTCACTCCCTCTGTCTCCTCACGTATCACTAATCTACTATCAGATATATCCGTCTGGATGTCACACCACTTCCTCAAACTCAATCTACCCAAAACCGAACTTATGATTTTTCCTCCCCCCATATGCCCCTTCCCCTGATCTCTCTGTCAAAATCAATGGCACAACCATAAGCCCATCCCCTCATGCCAAGGTTCTAGGTGTAGCCCTGGACTCTGAACTCTCCTTCAAGCAACACATCCAATCACTGTCCAAATCCTGCCGCCTCAACCTCCGCAACATCTCCAAAATACGCCCCTTTCTAACCAATGACACAACAAAGCTCTTAGTTCACTCGCTCGTCATCTCTCGCCTCGACTACTGCAACTCCCTTCTCATTGGCTTACCTCTACATAGTCTATCACCTCTTCAATCCATCATGAATGCTGCTGTCAGACTCATCTACCTTACCAATCACTCTGTGTCTGCCACTCCTCTCTGTCAATCCCTCCACTGGCTTCTGCTCCGCCAAAGAATTAAATTCAAAATACTAACAACTACGTACAAAGCCATCCACAATTTAGCCCCCAGCTACATCACTAGCCTAGTCTCTAAATACCAACCTACTTGTTCTCTTCATTCCTCTCAAGACCTCCTTCTCTCTAGCTCCCTCATCACCTCCTCCCATGCTCGCCTCCATGACTTTTCCAGAGCCTCTCGCCTATCTCCTACTTTATTAGCTTTTAGATGATCCCTGAAAACCCTTCTCTTCAGAGAAGCATATCCTACCCACACCTAACAACTGTTTTTTCATTTTACTCCATCAGATAATCCCCCACAGTATTACATTTGTTTCATCTTGACCCTCCCTTCTAGATTGTAAGCTCTAACGAGCAGGGCACTCTGATCCCTCCTGTGTTGATTTGTATTGTAAGTGTACTGTCTGCCCTTATGTTGTAAAGCGCTGCGCAAACTGTTGGCGCTATATAAATCCTGTATAATAATAATAATAATTCCTGTGTATTTAACATATTTGTGCAGTAATTCAGTGTAAGGGTAAGCACACACTTGTTTAGGTCTGCGATTCGTGTTTTGCTGCTGGACCTCCTGAAAATGCAGGAAAAGGGTCCCTGTACCTTTTCTGAAAACACAGCCCTTACAAAAACCTAAAATGCAGTGCGGTTTCCAGTGTGCGGAAACCTCACTGCAATTTCCAGTGGGTGGGGGTGCCATTAGGATTAATGGCAACTCCAGCAAATGGTGGGGTATAGATGTATACAAAGCGGCTGCTGTAACTAGTAAATAATTACCCTGATAGTCAATGTTTTCCAACAATCTAATAGTGTCCTTAGTATCTCTCAAATAAGAGGGTATTTTCTTGACTAAGGGTTGTAGATAAAAATCTATGTATTGTCCTACTCAATCCCTAATCAATCCCGCTTACTATCGGGCATCCAGGAGGTTGGAGGGGATTTTTATGTACTTTAGGGAGATAATACATAACAGGGATTCTAGAAGCAAGCGGCACCAAATAGGATCTGTCTTTTTTATCTAGAATCGCCCTTCCAAAACCTTTGTTCCCTAACTTAACCAATTATCTCTTGGAATTGATGGTGGGGGTCCATAGGCAATTGACTATAAGTCTCTCCATCGTTAAGTATCCTAAACATCTCATTTTGGTAGTCTATTTTATCCAACACAACGATTCCCCTGCCCTTGTTACTGGATAGAACGACTAGATTTTTCCTTTCACATAACTGCTTTAAACCTACTCTAATTTCAGGGTGTTCATGTATTTACTTAGTTGGTAGCTTCTCTAAATCTTTTAAAACAAAATCTCTATAAACATTGATGGAGGGGGCAATAGGACAAGGGGGGGGGGGTTAATAATGACGGATTCGAAAGGCCTGAATGAACAGCTCCTCTGGATTCTACCACGGATCATTGTCTCATGGGGTTAGTAATAAAATGCCTTTGTATATTTAATTCAATAATATATTTATGTACATCAATAAATGTACCAAATGTATTCAATTTCTTGGGGGGAACAAATTTTATTCCTTTATCAAGGGTCAATTTCTCGGCGTCTGTTAATTCAACTTGGCTGAGATTAAAAATGCCTTGTACCGAACGATGGGTGCCATGTTGTCAGTGTCATCTGACATGCTGGTAACCATAGGGAGGTGTGGAACGCACGCTAGACGCCATGTTGGATTCACTTCCGAATGGACACTACATGACAGCCAACATTGTCACATGGTAATGGTAATTGATTAATAAAAATGTATTTATATAAATATCTACCTATCTATCTATCTATCTATATATATATATATATATACACAATGGCTGGGCGTTGACTCATGCCCCAGATGATGTCTGTGTGGACGAAACACGTAGGATCTTATTGAGCCTGCTCCATGTCATTGCGCAGTTTTAACTTCCTATGTGATCATGTTTTATTTCAATTGATATGCCTATGACATCAGATTCGATGTAAGTTTTCTACATTTTAATAAATTCTGTGAGAAGTGATTTTACACCATGTGGAGGCCTTCTGTTTTTTATGAACAGTGGAGTCCAAGATTTAACTAAAGGGGCTGGATGCAGTGGAATATTCTGGTGACAGATCTTCAGTGACTGCTCTCTATCTCATCATTCCACCGTTTCCATCCTTATGCCTGTTTGACTCTTTGTCGCTGGCAATAGGGTCCACGCATTCTGGTAAATGTGTTTACTCTCCCCTCTGGGTGCCGGATGCACACATCTTGGTGACTCCTTAAGTGGATAGTGAATAACTTCCATCTGTACAGAGTTGATTCTACTTCCAACTTTTTTATCTGGACTGTCTTCATAGTGGCTGCTTTACACTCCTTATATTTATGTGTGGACTTTTCTATACACATTTTTTCAACTATTTTGTACTTTATTTTTGCCACTATGCACTTAATTACGTATGGTAGTAATACCTCTTTCACACATTTGAGTATATATTGGTTTATTTGCACATTAATTTTGTTTTGTACAGTATGTAGGTATATACATGAGCCCAGATCAAATGAGTGGATAGAGAAATATCAAAAAGTTCTAAGTACAATGTATTATATCCCTCAGTAGCATAGATGAGGATCTAACTGTAGACATATGCATGAGTAAAACTGCAAATTAAATGTGGAAGGAGCTACAGAAAGTAACAAGAGCAACTCTTAGAATTAAACTGTACTTAATTGGAAAGCTGTACGTGACTGAGCTGGTGCAAGACCAACAAATGTAGCACTATTTAAAGTAAATAGAAATAGAAATAGAAATAGGGAATTGCCTGTGAGCTAAAGGAAAAAAAATAAAAAGAACTTTCATATAGTAGCACTACTACTCAGTGGTCTTCCAGACAGCTATGAGATAATTGTTACAGCACTTGATGCCTGCCCAGATGATGAGCTTATCCTGGTATATGGTAAAGGCAACCTTATGGATGAATTTAAGTGAAAAATAATGTAATAGCAATATGCAGTGTGAAACATGTACTGTGTGCAAAAGACATGTCATTAAAAGGCAAACTGCAGAATTTGGAAAGCTAGCATAAAAAGAGACAAGTTAAACATCAATAGGCCAAAGGTGTTAAATAAGAAATAGAATACACTTCAGATATTGAGTAGGGATGGGCCCGGTGCTCGATGCGAACCCACGTTAGCATCGAGCACCGGGCGTTCGCTCGCTCGGCGAGCCCAGAACTATTTGGGCCGTTCGCATCACATTCGTGTGATGCGAGCGGCCCCGCAATGCATTGCGGCCGGCGCGGCCGGCGCAGTGCATTGCTGGCTGATGATTGGCCAAGCATGCACTGTGACCCCGCATGCTTGGCCAATAGACATGGGAACTGCCAAAAAATTTGTTTCGTTTCGTTTCGTCCCGTTTCGTATATAAAAAAATTCGTAATTCGTAATTCGTGTACGAAATTCCGTTCGAATTCGTACGAAATACGAAATTCGGACGAATCGTAATTTTTTTTTACGAATCGTTAGTAAAGTTACGAATCGTTACGAATCGTTACGAATCGTTACGAATCGTTAACGCGGCTAATGAATTGTTGGTTCTCATAACACAGAGAACAATTCGAATCCAACTACAAATATCGAATTTCAATTTCAAGTTACGAATCGTTACGAATCGTTATGAATAGTTACGAATCGTTACGAATCGTTATGAATAGTTACGAATCGTTACGAATCGTTATGAATAGTTACGAATCGTTAGTAAATCCAACTACCAATATCGAATTTCAACTAATTTGAACGAAATTATTATAGCAGATATAACGAATGAATTCGAATGACAAAGTGTCATTTTTGCAGAAAAAAAAAAAAAGCGTAGGGGTCCCCCCAAATTCAATAACCAGGCCCTTCAGGTCTGGTATGGATATTAAGGGGGACCCCAGCCAAAAAAAAAAAAAAAAAAATGGCGTGGGGTCCCCCCCAAATATCCATACCAGACCCTTCAGGTCTGGGATGGATTTTAAGGGGAACCCCGGCCAAAAAAAAAAAAAAAAAATGGCGTGGGGTCCCCCTCAAAATCCATACCAGACCCTTTATCCGAGCACGCAACCTGGCAGGCCGCAGGAAAGGAGGGGGGGACGAGAGCGGCCCCCCCTCCCGCCTGAACCGTACCAGGCCACATGCCCTCAACATTGGGAGGGTGCTTTGGGGTCCCCCCCAAAGCACCTTGTCCCCATGTTGATGAGGACAAGGGCCTCATCCCCACAACCGTGCCGGTGGTTGTGGGGGTCTGCGGGCGGGGGGCTTATCGGAATCTGGAAGCCCCCTTTAACAAGGGGACCCCCAGATCCCGGCCCCCCCCCCTGTGTGAAATGGTAAGGGGGTACAAAAGTACCCCTACCATTTCACCAAAAAAGTGGCAAAAATGGTAAAAATGACAGGAGACGACGGTCTTTGACAATTCCTTTATTAAAATCTTCTTTCTTCTTCTTCTTCTGGTCTTCCTTCTTCATCTTCTCCTTCCGTCATCTTCTTCCATCTTCTTCTTCCTTCGATTCGCTTCTTCTTCCTCCGGTCTTCTCGTCCTTCTCGTCCGGCGTCGTCCTTCTCGTCCGGCATCGTCGTCTCTTCTCGCAGGCCGCTCCTCGCAATGGGAGGCTCCCGCTCTGTGAGGCTCCGCTCCGGGTGACAGGTCTTGTATAACGAAGGCACCTGGTGACCCCGCCCCCCCTCTGACGTCATGGGGAAAGCCATAGGGAATTCCACATGACGTCCCCGTGCGTCAGAGGGGGCGGGGTCACCAGGTGCCTTCGTTATAAAAGACCTGTCACCCGGAGCGGAGCCTCACAGAGCGGGAGCCTCCCATTGCGAGGAGCGGCCTGCGAGAAGAGACGACGATGCCGGACGAGAAGGACGACGCCGGACGAGAAGGACGACGCCGGACGAGAAGGACGAGAAGACCGGAGGAAGAAGAAGCGAATCGAAGGAAGAAGACGATGGAAGAAGATGCCGGAAGGAGAAGATGAAGAAAGGAAGACCAGAAGAAAGAAGAAAGAAGATTTTAATAAAGGAATTGTCAAAGACCGTCTCCTGTCATTTTTACCATTTTTGCCACTTTTTTGGTGAAATGGTAGGGGTACTTTTGTACCCCCTTACCATTTCACACAGGGGGGGGGCGGGATCTGGGGGTCCCCTTGTTAAAGGGGGCTTCCAGATTCCGATAAGCCCCCCGCCCGCAGACCCCCACAACCACCGGCCAGGGTTGTGGGGATGAGGCCCTTGTCCTCATCAACATGGGGACAAGGTGCTTTGGGGGGGACCCCAAAGCACCCTCCCAATGTTGAGGGTATGTGGCCTGGTACGGTTCAGGCGGGAGGGGGGGCCGCTCTCGTCCCCCCCTCCTTTCCTGCGGCCTGCCAGGTTGCGTGCTCGGATAAAGGGTCTGGTATGGATTTTGAGGGGGACCCCCACGCCATTTTTTTTTTTTTTTTTTTGGCCGGGGTTCCCCTTAAAATCCATCCCAGACCTGAAGGGTCTGGTATGGATATTTGGGGGGGACCCTACGCCATTTTTTTTTTTTTTTTTTTTGGCTGGGGTCCCCCTTAATATCCATACCAGACCTGAAGGGCCTGGTTATTGAATTTGGGGGGACCCCTACGCTTTTTTTTTTTTTTTTATATCAATGAATGACTGTTTTTTAAATAGCTTTTTTTTTCTGCAAAAATGACACTTTGTCATTCGAATTCATTCGAACGCATTCGAATTCATTCGAATGCATTCGAATTCATTCGAATGCATTCGAATTCATTCGAATGCATTCGAATTCATTCGTTATATCTGCTATAATAATTTCGTTTGAATTAGTTGAAATTTGATATTGGTAGTTGGATTCGAATAATTTGGAGCTGAAATTCGTAAACGGAATTTTTCCTGCAAAAATGACACTTTGTCATTCGAATTCATTCGAATCCATTCGAATTCATTCGAATCATTCGGCGACGAAATTCGTAAACGGAATTTCGTATTCCGTACGGAATTCGTAAAAAAAAAAATTCGTACTACAGATTCGTAAATTCGTACGAATTTCGAAAAATTCGTACGAATTACGAATTCGTACGAAACGAATCGCACATGTCTATTAGTGGCATCACACAGAGCTCCCATATTTTCTTCCCAGAAGCACCCATTGGACTTCTAGTGTGTTAGTGGCATCACACAGAGCTCCCATATTTTCTTCCCAGTGTGTTAGTGGCATCACACAGAGCTCCCATATTTTCTTCCCAGAAGCACCAATAGGACTTCTAGTGTGTTAGTGGCATCACACAGAGCTCCCATATTTTCTTCCCAGAAGCACCCATAGGACTTCTAGTGTGTTAGTGGCATCACACAGAGCTCTTATATTTTCTTCCCAGAAGCACCCATAGGACTTCTAGTGTGTTAGTGGCATCACACAGACCTCCTATAGTGTGTTAGTGGCATCACACAGACCTCCTATATTTTCTTCCCAGAAGCACCCATAGGACTTCTAGTGTGTTAGTGGCATCACACAGAGCTCCTATTTTTCTTCCCAGAAGCACCCATAGGACTTCTAGTGTGTTAGTGGCATCACACAGAGCTCCCATATTTTCTTCCCAGAAGCACCCATAGGACTTCTAGTGTGTTAGTGACATCACACAGAGCTCCTATATTTTCTTCCCAGAAGCACCCATAGGACTTCTAGTGTGTTAGTGGCATCACACAGAGCTACCATATTTTCTTCCCAGAAGCACCCATAGGACTTCTAGTATGTTAGTGGCATCACACAGAGCTCTTATATTTTCTTCCCAGAAGCACCCATAGGACTTCTAGTGTGTTAGTGGCATCACACAGAGCTCCTATATTTTCTTCCCAGAAGCACCCATAGGACTTCTAGTGTGTTAGTGGCATCACACAGAGCTCCCATATTTTCTTCCCAGAAGCACCCATAGGACTTCTAGTGTGTTAGTGGCATCACACAGAGCTCCCATATTTTCTTCCCAGAAGCACCCATAGGATTTCTAGTGTGTTAGTGGCATCACACAGAGCTCCCATATTTTCTTCCCAGAAGCACCCATAGGACTTCTAGTGTGTTAGTGGCATCACACAGAGCTCCCAAATTTTCTTCCCAGAAGCACCCATAGGACTTCTAGTGTGTTAGTGGCATCACACAGAGCTCCCATATTTTCTTCCCAGAAGCACCCATAGGACTTCTAGTGTGTTAGCGGCATCACACAGAGCTCCCATATTTTCTTCCCAGAAGCACCCATAGGACTTCTAGTGTGTTAGTGGCATCACACAGAGCTCTTATATTTTCTTCCCAGAAGCACCCATAGGACTTCTAGTGTGTTAGTGGCATCACACAGAGCTCTTATATTTTCTTCCCAGAAGCACCCATAGGACTTCTAGTGTGTTAGTGGCATCACACAGGGCTCCTATATTTTCTTCCCAGAAGCACCCATAGGACTTCTAGTGCGTTAGTGGCATCACACAGAGCTCCTATATTTTCTTCTCAGCAGCACCCACAGGACTTCTAGTGTGTTAGTGGCATCACACAGAGCTCCTATATTTTCTTCCCAGAAGCACCCATAGGACTTCTAGTGTGTTAGTGGCATCACACAGAGCTGCTATATTTTCTTCTCAGCAGCACACACAGGACTTCTAGTGTGTTAGTGGCATCACACAGAGCTCCTATATTTTCTTCCCAGAAGCACCCATAGGACTTCTAGTGTGTTAGTGACATCACACAGAGCTCCTATATTTTCTTCTCAGCAGCACCCACAGGACTTCTAGTGTGTTAGTGGCATCACACAGAGCTCCTATATTTTCTTCCCAGAAGCACCCATAGGACTTCTAGTGTGTTAGTGGCATCACACGGAGCTCCTATATTTTCTTCTCAGCAGCACCCACAGGACTTCTAGTGTGTTAGTGGCATCACACAGAGCTCCTATATTTTCTTCCCAGAAGCACCCATAGGACTTCTAGTGTGTTAGTGGCATCACACAGAGCTCCTATATTTTCTTCTCAGCAGCACCCACAGGACTTCTAGTGTGTTAGTGGCATCACACAGAGCTCCTATATTTTCTTCCCAGAAGCACCCATAGGACTTCTAGTGTGTTAGTGGCATCACACAGAGCTCCTATATTTTCTTCCCAGAAGCACCCATAGGACTTCTAGTGTGTTAGTGGCATCACACAGAGCTCCTATATTTTCTTCTCAGCAGCACCCACAGGACTTCTAGTGTGTTAGTGGCATCACACAGAGCTCCTATATTTTCTTCTCAGCAGCACCCACAGGACTTCTAGTGTGTTAGTGGCATCACACAGAGCTCCTATATTTTCTTCCCAGAAGCACCCATAGGACTTCTAGTGTGTTAGTGGCATCACACAGAGCTCCTATATTTTCTTCCCAGAAGCACCCATAGGACTTCTAGTGTGTTAGTGGCATCACACAGAGCTCCTATATTTTCTTCTCAGCAGCACCCACAGGACTTCTAGTGTGTTAGTGGCATCACACAGAGCTCCTATATTTTCTCCCAGAAGCACCCATAGGACTTCTAGTGTGTTAGTGGCATCACACAGAGCTCCTATATTTTCTTCCCAGAAGCACCCATAGGACTTCTAGTGTGTTAGTGGCATCACACAGAGCTCCTATATTTTCTTCTCAGCAGCACCCACAGGACTTCTAGTGTGTTAGTGGCATCACACAGAGCTCCTATATTTTCTTCTCAGCAGCACCCACAGGACTTCTAGTGTGTTAGTGGCATCACACAGAGCTCCTATATTTTCTTCCCAGAAGCACCCATAGGACTTCTAGTGTGTTAGTGGCATCACACAGAGCTCCTATATTTTCTTCCCAGAAGCACCCATAGGACTTCTAGTGTGTTAGTGGCATCACACAGAGCTCCTATATTTTCTTCTCAGCAGCACCCACAGGACTTCTAGTGTGTTAGTGGCATCACACAGAGCTCCTATATTTTCTTCACAGAAGCACCCATAGGACTTCTAGTGTGTTAGTGGCATCACACAGAGCTCCTATATTTTCTTCCCAGAAGCACCCATAGGACTTCTAGTGTGTTAGTGACATCACACAGAGCTCCTATATTTTCTTCCCAGAAGCACCCATAGGACTTCTAGTGTGTTAGTGGCATCACACAGAGCTCCTATATTTTCTTCCCAGAAGCACCCATAGGACTTCTAGTGTGTTAGTGGCATCACACAGAGCTCCTATATTTTCTTTCTCAGCAGCACCCACAGGACTTCTAGTGTGTTAGTGGCATCACACAGAGCTCCTATATTTTCTTCTCAGCAGCACCCACAGGACTTCTAGTGTGTTAGTGGCATCACACAGAGCTCCTATATTTTCTTCCCAGAAGCACCCATAGGACTTCTAGTGTGTTAGTGGCATCACACAGAGCTCCTATATTTTCTTCCCAGAAGCACCCATAGGACTTCTAGTGTGTTAGTGGCATCACACAGAGCTCCTATATTTTCTTCTCAGCAGCACCCACAGGACTTCTAGTGTGTTAGTGGCATCACACAGAGCTCCTATATTTTCTTCACAGAAGCACCCATAGGACTTCTAGTGTGTTAGTGGCATCACACAGAGCTCCTATATTTTCTTCCCAGAAGCACCCATAGGACTTCTAGTGTGTTAGTGGCATCACACAGAGCTCCTATATTTTCTTCCCAGAAGCACCCATAGGACTTCTAGTGTGTTAGTGGCATCACACAGAGCTCCTATATTTTCTTCCCAGAAGCACCCATAGGACTTCTAGTGTGTTAGTGGCATCACACAGAGCTCCTATATTTTCTTCTCAGCAGCACCCACAGGACTTCTAGTGTGTTAGTGGCATCACACAGAGCTCCTATATTTTCTTCCCAGAAGCACCCATAGGACTTCTAGTGTGTTAGTGGCATCACACAGAGCTCCTATATTTTCTTCCCAGAAGCACCCACAGGACTTCTAGTGTGTTAGTGGCATCACACAGAGCTCCTATATTTTCTTCCCAGAAGCACCCATAGGACTTCTAGTGTGTTAGTGGCATCACACAGAGCACCTATATTTTCTTCTCAGCAGCACCCATTTTTTATACTATATACACTACCGACTACAATGGCTGGAAGACCGCCAAGGAGAGGCAGAGCGTGCCGAGGCAAGAACACAGGGCAGGCAGGCTCTGTTTCTAGAGACAACAGTGCTGGCCGTGGACGTGGTCGTGCATCGTCATCAGCACGTGGCCATGGGACACGCTTGTCTTTGTTTTCGGCAGCTGGACATGTGGAGCCGCATCATGCTGAAGGCTTGGTAGAATGGATGACCAAGCCCTCCTCATCCTCCTCATCCTCTCTCACCCAGGCTCAGGGTACTGGCAGAGCACCTGCCAACGCGTACTCAATGGCATCATCAGCCACCCCTTCCCTAGACCCACCATGTCCTCCTGAGGAGTCCCCCGAACTCTTTGAGCACAGTGTTGGGTACATGCTCCAGGAGGATGCCCAACGATTCGAAGGCTCGGATGATGATACCCAGCTTGAGGAAGTCAGTAGTGTGCGCGCAGAGAGAGGGGATGCTGAAGGACAGCAATCTGGCAGTACTGTTCCACCAGCTGCAGCTTACTGCCAGGTTTGCTCTAGTGGTGAAGAGGGAGGGGATGATGAGGTCACTGACTCCACGTGGGTGCCTGAAGGGAGAGAGGAGGAGGAGGAGGACGAGGAGGAGGAGGATGCGGCGTCACATGTCCAACGAGTCAGGATGCCCCCTGGAGGCCAGCTAGAGCCCAGCACAGCAACTGTACCACACCGCAGAGCTCCGCCTGTGCAGGGCGCTGCCTCTGCACGTTATCAGAAAAGTTCTTTGGTGTGGGCCTTTTTTGAGACGAGTGCATCAGATCGCACCACTGCTATTTGCAATATTTGTCTCAAGCGTATCTCGCGTGGCCAAAACATCAGCCGCTTGGGCACCACAAGCATGAGCAGACATATGTCGACCTGCCATGCAGCTCGTTGGCAAGCACACATAAAAGACCCACACCAAACAACAAAGCGGACCTCTCCTTGCTCCTCATCAGCTGGGATCTCCATCCCCACTATATCTTCAGTCCTCTCTGAAAGCTGCTCTGAGAGGACTGAAGGTGTAGAATTAGGTGTGTCACAACCAAGTACTTGCAGTACACCGATGTCCGATTGTAGCAGGCAAATTTCCCTGCCCCAGCTGCTGGACCGTCGAAAGAAGTATACTCCCAGCCATCCACATGCCCAGCGGTTGAATGCTAGCTTGGCTAAATTGCTAGCACTTCAACTGCTGCCTTTTCAGTTGGTAGACTCGGCCCCCTTCCGTGAGTTTTTCAATGTGCTGTTCCTCAGTGGCAGGTTCCCAAACGCCACTTTTTCTCACGGAAGGCGATTCCGTCTCTCTACCGGCATGTGGAAGGCAATGTCCATGCCTCGCTGGACAGGGCGGTCAGCGGTAAGGTGCATATTACCGCTGACTCATGGTCCAGCAGGCATGGACAGGGACGTTATCTTTCTTTCACGGCCCATGGGGTCACTCTATTGGCAGCTGGGAGGGATGCAGGACAAGGTGCAGTAGTGTTGGAGGTTGTTCTGCCACCACGCCTCCAAAATGCTACTACTGGTTGTGACACACCTCTCTCCTCCACCCCCTCCTCTTCTTCTTCCTCCAGTGCTCTGTCCTCAGAACCAGCGGTGCTCCTTAGGCGTACAAGGGGCTACACGAGTACGCAGGCAAAAAGATGCCATGCCGTGCTTGCGCTGGTGTGTTTGGGGGACAGGAGCCACACTGGCCCAGAGGTTCTGGCAGCTCTGCAGGGGCAGGCCGAGAGGTGGTTGACGCCACGCCAGCTTAAGCCAGGAATGGTCGTTTCTGACAATGGCACCAACCTCCTCTCCGCCCTGCGACAGGGGCAGCTCACCCATGTGCCCTGTATGGCTCACGTCCTCAACCTGCTGGTGCAGCGGTTCTTGGGCAGGTTCCCAGGCTTACAGGATGTCCTGAGGCAGGCCAGGAAAGTCTTGTGCATTTCCGCCGATCTTATAATGCCAGTGCTCGGCTGACTGAGCTGCAAAAGGAGCTGAACCTGCCCAAGAACCGCCTAATATGTGACATGCCCACCAGGTGGAACTCAACGTTGGCCATGCTGCAGCGACTGCACACGCAGCAGAGGGCCATCAATGAGTACCTTTGCGACTACGGCACCAGGACAGGGTCAGGGGAGCTTGGCTTTTTTTCCCCACGCCAGTGGAGCATGATCAGGGATGCATGCACTGTTCTCTCACCATTTGAGGAGGCCACGAGGATGGTGAGCAGTGACAGTGCATGCATCAGTGACACTGTACCTCTTGTCCACCTGTTGGAGCATACGCTGCGTGGGATAATGGACAGGGCACTTGAGGCAGAACAGAGGCAGGAAGAGGAGGACTTCCTTGCCTCTCAAGGCCCCCTTTATCCAGACAGTGTTCCTTCTGTCCCACCCATCACACAGGAAGAGGATGAGGAGGAGGAGGAGGAGGAGGAGGATTGTGTGAGCATGGAGGTGGAGCCTGGCACTCAGCATCATCAGCAGCAGTCTTTTAGGGATGATGTACAGTCCCAACAAACCAGTGGACTTGTACGTGGCTGGGAGGAGGTGGCTGGCGATCATGTCATCCTCAGTGACCCAGAAGACTCCGGACCGAATGCCTCAGCTAACCTACACTCCCTGATCCTGCAAAGCCTGCGGAAGGATCCTCGTGTTCTTCGGATCAAGGAGAGGGACCATTACTGGCTGGCCACTCTCCTTGATCCACGGTACAAGGGTAAGGTTGCGGACCTTATCTTGCCGTCACAGAGGGAGCAGAGGATGAGACATCTCAGGGAGGCCTTGCAGAAAGGTCTGTGCAACGCGTTCCCAGAAACTGGAAGGTTACAAACTCCTGGTCCTGGACGACGAGTTGCTGAGGCTTCGGTCAGTAGCAGAAGGAGCAGTGGGGAAGGTGGACGTCTGACCGATGCGTTCAAACAATTTTTTAGTCCGCAGCCCCAAGGTATGATCGGTTCCAGCAACCATCGCCAGCGTCTGATATACATGGTGCAGGAATACCTAGGGGCAAGGTCAGACTTGGACACCTTTCCAACCGAAAATCCTCTGGCTTACTGGGTCCTAAGGATGGATCACTGGCCAGAGCTTGCACAGTATGCAATTGAGCTACTGGCCTGTCCTGCATCCAGCGTTCTTTCCGAACGCACATTCAGTGCTGCTGGAGGATTTGTCACCGATCATAGGGTGCGCCTGTCCACCGACTCGGTTGATCGACTGACCTTCATAAAAATGAATCAGTCTTGGATCACCACCGGCTACCAGGCACCTGAAGCTGATATAACGGAATAATTTATAATGTCACATCCCTTCAAGACTGCCTATGCTGATGCTGAGTGACTGTCCTGTTATGTTCACTGACTATCCTCTTCCTCCTCCTCCTCAATGATCCATGCCACCACACCAGTGCCTAAGGCACAATTTTTCAGCCCCTGTATAACAGGGGCGTGTACTTACGGTATCTGGGGGCCCCCTTATTAAAGGGGGCTCCCAGATTCCGATAAGCCCCCGTCCGCAGATCCCGACAACCAACGGCCAGGGTTGTCGGGAAGAGGCCCTTGTCCTCATCAACATGGGCACAAGGTGCTTTGGGATGGGGGGGCCGCACGGCCCCCCTTTCCCCAGGGCACCCCCCATGTTGAGGGCACGCGGCCTGGTACGGCTCAGGAGGGGGGGGGGCGCTCGTTCGTCCCCACCCCTTTCCTGGCCGGCCGGGCTGCGTGCTCGGATAAGGGTCTGACATGGATTTGGGGGGAACCCCCACGCCGTTTTTCGGCGTGGGGAGTCCCTTTAAATCCATGCCAGGTGACGGAGCTAGCGCGGCGGCATTTACTGCCTACGCTAGCTACGTAACCTGAAGTCACGTGCTAAATGAACGGACTTGCCGACGAGCGGCAAGTCCATTCATTTAAAAAGTCCGGCGGACTAGCCTACTAACGGCGGGATTGTCCGCCGGACTGCCAAGTCCAGCGGATAGTTTTAAAACAAAACTTAAAACTTTGGTCCGCCGGACTTTGGCGCCAAAAAGTCAGCCGACGCCCACACAGGAGGGGATTGTCCGCTGGACTTGAGTCCAGAGGATAATCCCACGGGATTGTCCCTTCGTGTGTACGCGGCATAAGGCACAATTTTTCAGCCCCTGTTTAACAGGGGCGTGTAATTACAAATCTTGATCTAATAGTTCACAGCAGGGCCCATTCCTGCGCCCACCAAGAGTAACTATGAGGGCCTACAGTCTTGTGGCAACACCGTCCACCACCCCCACCGCCAAAGGCCCAATTTTTCTGCCCTGTTCAACAGGTGCATGCAATTCCAAATCTTGATCTAATAACTCACAGCAGGGCCCATTCCTGCACCCACCAAGAGTAACTGTGAGGGCTTACAGTCTTGTGGCAACACCGTCCACCACCACCGCCAAAGGCCCAATTTTTCTGCCCTGTTCAACAGGTGCATGCAATGACAAATCTTGATCTAATAACTCACAGCAGGGCCCATTCCTGCACCCACCAAGAGTAACTGTGAGGGCTTACAGTCTTGTGGCAACACCGTCCACCACCACCGCCAAAGGCCCAATTTTTCTGCCCTGTTCAACAGGTGCATGCAATGACAAATCTTGATCTAATAACTCACAGCAGGGCCCATTCCTGCACCCACCAAGAGTAACTGTGAGGGCTTACAGTCTTGTGGCAACACCGTCCACCACCACCACCACCACCGCCAAAGGCCCAATTTTTCTGCCCTGTTCAACAGGTGCATGCAATGACAAATCTTGATCTAATAACTCACAGCAGGGCCCATTCCTGCACCCACCAAGAGTAACTGTGAGGGCTTACAGTCTTGTGGCAACACCGTCCACCACCACCACCACCACCACCAAAGGCCCAATTTTTCTGCCCGGTTCAACAGGTGCATGCAAGTACAAATCTTGATCTATTAACTCACAGCAGGGCCCATTCCTGTGCCCACCAGTCTTGTGGCTACACCAACATCTAATAGGGCAAATTTCTGCAGAGTATATACGGCAGGCCCCTACTTTCAAACATCCAACTTACAAACGACTCCTACTTGCAAACGGAAAGAGAAAACAGGAAGTGAGAGGAAATCTACCCCTAGGAAGGGAAATTCTATCCTGTTAGATTTAATTTGGGAAAAAGGTATCTCCTCTCTACTGATGCTTTATCACCAATCCTTGTTTCAATTAAAACCCCACTTTTCCAAAAACATTTGTCATTGGGACGGAAAGTGAGGTGACATGTTCTGAACAGATGTGCAAAGACAGCAAATGTTACAGGGTGATAACCCCTCCCTATGTTCTCCAAAAAGCTTAAAAATTTATTTTTTTGGGATGGAGCTACACTTCATAATGTACCTGTTCAGATTCTACTTAAGAACAAACCTACAGTCCGTGTCTTGTTTGCACCACCTATATAGTGCTGTTCAGAGTATATAGGGTTGTAGGTATATGGTTTTATTTTGGGTGCGGGGTCCCCCTTAATATCCATACAAGACCCAAAGGGGCTGGGGTGGGGGTGGGGGGTGATGGGGGTAGCCATGCCATTTTTCTCAAGGATTTTCAGCCATATGGCGGCCAGGACAAGACATGACATTAAAGCCGCAAGTGGGTTTTAAATGGCTTCTTTTTTTCCTTTACAAATGTCATTTTGTGCAAGGACAGTTCTAAACACGGGAAACACATGCCACTTCACAGGCATACTTTAGACACCCCCCAGGTACCATATTTAAAGGAAAATTTCACTTTTTTTTTTTCACTTTATGCATCATTAAAATGACTGCTCCCGAAAAAACGTTAGTTTTTAAAAGTTCTTTTTGCATTGATATATGTCCCCTGGGGCAGGACCGGGTCCCCAAACCTGTTTTATGACATTAACATGCATATTGGCCGTTGCAATTAGCAATTTTGATTTTGAACGTTCGCGTCCATTATAACGAATAGGGTTCGAAAATTTGCGCAAACTTTCGGTCCGTTCGAAGGATCTGGTGCGAACCGAACCCGGGGGTGTTCGGCTCATCCCTAATATTGAGTGTGCCTTTTACTTAAAAAAGGGTGCCTCACAGTGTTGCTAACCGCACATATTTTTACGGGCAGCCCATAAAAATATGGCACTTTTCTCCTGCCTGTAAAAGCTGGTAGCAGGAGAAAAGTGGCAGTAAAAATGTCTGTGATTGGCTCGGCTTGGCTCGGCTTGGAACTGCGCATGCGCAGTTCCTGGAGATGCCCGAGTCAATCCGGACCCATCAAATGATTTCGCTCAGCGGCGGCACCGGTGGGCGGTGGGTCTGGCAGAGCAGGCTCTGTGGGCGCAGAGTGAAGATGTCACTGCCACACCACGCCAGCCCAAGAGCTGAGCCGAAGCTGAAGGTGCCTGCCGCTGTTGTGAGTGGGAGTGAGACTGGGAGTCTGTGCTGCTGCACACTGTGAGTGCCCCTCTGCAGGGTGCAGTAGTTTTATGGTCATGTGTTCTTATGGGGAGCATTTATTTACCATTTCACACTCCTGGTAGAATGGCATCTGCTGACTCCATCCATGGCTCTCTGGAGTCTGGTAAGAGATGAAAGGAAGGTACTGGTATAGGATGGGTAGTTTGGGGGAGTCCCTGGTTTTACTGCATAGAAAGCATTTACCTGGTTTTACTGCATAGAAAGCATTAATTTCAGTAAATTTCATGATTTTTGCCAGTAAAAAAAAAAATTGGTGCTGTTTGTAAATTTTGGCATCCTGCCAGTAAATTTCACTTTTGGGAGTTGGCAACACCGGTGCCTCATCGTTTTTCACTGGTGCAATAACTTGGAAGCTACAAGTAATTTGGCCAATGATAAAATGTCTTCACTCACTTTGATCAAAACAAGATATAAAAAATGTCAACAGACAATATATTACAGGTGCTTTTATAACGACGTAATTTTACGCAGCTCTTTACATATTATATATTGCAAATTCACATTAGTCTCTGCTCTCAATAATAGACAGTATATGGTCTCAGAGGAAATAGGGGAAGGCTATTTACACTGCCATCTCTCCCAAACAGGAAGATACAAGTTTTAAAGAAAGTAAGCTCAGTAAAGTAACCTATTATCAATGAAGATCCCAAGGAAGGATATGTAGTGACATTAGGAGGTAACAGCTGTACTATCACAAAATGTAGCAACAAACTAGTAGGCAAGATCCTGCCAAATCCTGCCGCCTCAACCTCCGCAACATCTTCAAAATACGCCCCTTTCTAACCAATGACACAACAAAGCTCTTAATTCACTCGCTGGTCATCTCTCACCTCGACTACTGCAACTCCCTTCTCATTGTCTTACCTCTACATAGTCTATCACCTCTTCAATCCATCATGAATGCTGCTGCCAGACTCATCCACCTTACCATTGCTCTGTGTCTGCTAATCCTCTCTGTCAATCCCTCCACTGGCTTCCGCTCGGCCAAAGAATTAAATTCAAAATACTAACAACTACGTACAAAGCCATCCACAATTTCGCCCCCAGCTACATCACTAGCTTGGTCTCTATATACCAACCTACTTGTTCTCTTCGTTCCTCCCAAGACCTCCTGCTCTCTAGCTCCCTCATCACCTCTCCAATCCTATGGAATACCCTACCCCAATCTGTCCGCCTATCTCCTACTTTATTAGCTTTTAGACGATCCCTGAAAACCCTTCTCTTCAGAGAAGTCTACCCTACCCACACCTAACAACTGTATTTTCATTTTCTCCATCAGCCCATCCCCCACAGTTATTACCCTTTGTTTCAACTTGACCCTCCCTTCTAGATTGTAATCTCTAATGAGCAGGGCCCTCTAGTCCCTCCTGTATTAATTTGTATTGTAAGTGTACTGTCTGCTCTCATGTTGTAAAGTGCTGTGCAAACTGTTGGCGCTATATAAATCCTGTATAATAATAATATAATAATAATAAAAAGATCACAGGCACAGGAATCAGAAACTAAATCATAACCATAGAGTTACACAAGAGGGAAAATACATTATGCTAGCTTTAAAGTGTTCACCTTTACATTAAAAAATCTTTTAAAAGTGAATTAACACCAGACACCCTTCCCATTCCCTTGGTCCCCACTGAACTTACCTCCTGGGTTGCCAAGCTGTTGACACCCCCACAGACACTCTAGTGGTCCAGGATTTGAAATCCCCACTCCTCTCCCTCTTCTCTGCCAGCGTTTTCGGGATGGACCAGATGAATTCGGATTGGTCAATGCCATCAATATGACAACGCTAATCAATCACAGGTGATATCACTACCCTAATGATATTCACAAGCAAATTATTTTGTCTAATGTGCATCACAATGTTAAAAGAGGAAGGAAGATAAGTTAAAAAGCTAAAATTTTCAAGAATGGAGAAAAAGGTCCTGAGTTT
>CM053028.1:212725772-212852392 GCA_028564925.1 Lithobates sylvaticus
CAGCTCGTTGGCAGGCACACATAAAAGACCCACACCAAAGAACTAAGCGGACCTCTCCTTGCTCCTCCTCATCTGGGATCTCCATCCCCACTACACCTTCAGTCCTCTCTGAAAGCTGCTCTGAGAGGACTGAAGGTGTAGAATTAGGTGTGTCACAACCAAGTACTTGCAGTACACCGACGTCCGATTGCAGCAGGCAAATTTCCCTGCCCAGCTGCTGGACCGTAGAAAGAAGTACACTCCCAGCCATCCACATGCCCAGCGGTTGAATGCTAGCCTGGCTAAATTGCTAGCACTTCAACTGCTGCCTTTTCAGTTGGTAGACTCGGCCCCCTTCCGTGAGTTTGTTCAATGTGCGGTTCCTCAGTGGCAGGTTCCCAAACGCCACTTTTTCTCACGGAAGGCGATTCCGTCTCTCTACCGGCATGTGGAGGGCAATGTCCATGCCTCGCTGGACAGGGCGGTCAGCGGTAAGGTGCATATTACCGCTGACTCATGGTCCAGCAGGCATGGACAGGGACGGTACCTTTCTTTCACGGCCCATTGGGTCACTCTATGGCAGCTGGGAGGGATGCAGGACAAGGTGCAGTAGTGTTGGAGGTTGTTCCGCCACCACGCCTCCAAAACGCTACTACTGCTACTGGTTGTGACACACCTCTCTCCTCCACCCCCCTCCTCTTCTTCTTCCTCCAGTGCTCTGTCCTTGGAACCAGCGGTGCTCCGTAGGCGTACAAGGGGCTACGCAAGTACGCAGGCAAAAAGATGCCATGCCGTGCTTGCGCTGGTGTGTTTGGGGGACAGGAGCCACACTGGGCCAGAGGTTCTGGCAGCTCTGCAGGGGCAGGCCGAGAGGTGGTTGACGCCACGTCAGCTTAAGCCAGGAATGGTCGTTTCTGACAATGGCACCAACCTCCTCTCCGCCCTGCGACAGGGGCAGCTCACCCATGTGCCCTGCATGGCTCACGTCCTCAACCTGGTGGTGCAGCGGTTCTTGGGCAGGTTCCCAGGCTTACAGGATGTCCTGAGGCAGGCCAGGAAAGTCTGTGTGCATTTCCGCCGATCTTATAATGCCAGTGCTCGGCTGACTGAGCTGCAAAAGGAGCTGAACCTGCCCAAAAACCGCCTAATATCTGACATGCCCACCAGGTGGAACTCAACGTTGGCCATGCTGCAGCGACTGCACACGCAGCAGAGGGCCATCAATGAGTACCTTTGCGACTACGGCACCAGGACAGGGTCAGGGGAGCTTGGTTTTTTTTCCCCACGTCAGTGGAGCATGATCAGGGATGCATGCACTGTCCTCTCACCATTTGAGGAGGCCACGAGGATGGTGAGCAGTGACAGTGCATGCATCAGTGACACTGTCCCTCTTGTCCACCTGTTGGAGCATACGCTGCGTGGGATAATGGACAGGGCACTTGAGGCAGAACAGAGGCAGGAAGAGGAGGACTTCCTTGCCTCTCAAGGCCCCCTTTATCCGGACAGTGTTCCTCCTGTCCCACCCATCACACAGGAAGAGGATGAGGAGGAGGAGGAGGAGGAGGATTGTGTGAGCATGGAGGTGGAGCCTGGCACTCAGCATCAGCAGCAGCAGTCTTTTAGGGATGATGTACAGTCCCAACAAACCAGTGGACTTGTACGTGGCTGGGAGGAGGTGGCTGGCGATCATGTCATCCTCAGTGACCCAGAAGACTCCGGACCGAATGCCTCAGCTAACCTACGCTGCATGGCCTCCCTGATCCTGCAAAGCCTGCGGAAGGATCCTCGTGTTCTTCGGATCAAGGAGAGGGACCATTACTGGCTGGCCACTCTCCTTGATCCGCGGTACAAGGGTAAGGTTGCGGACCTTATCTTGCCGTCGCAGAGGGAGCAGAGGATGAGACATCTCAGGGAGGCCTTGCAGAAAGGTCTGTGCAACGCGTTCCCAGAAACTGGGAGGCTACAAACTCCTGGTCCTGGGCGACGAGTTGCTGAGGCTTCGGTCAGTGGCAGAAGGAGCGGTGGGGAAGGTGGACGTCTGACCGATGCGTTCAGACAATTTTTTAGTCCGCAGCCCCAAGGTATGATCGGTTCCAGCAACCATCGCCAGCGTCTGATATACATGGTGCAGGAATACCTTGGGGCAAGGTCAGACTTGGACACCTTTCCCACCGAAAATCCTCTGGCTTACTGGGTCCTGAGGATGGATCACTGGCCAGAGCTTGCACAGTATGCAATTGAGCTACTGGCCTGTCCTGCCTCCAGCGTTCTGTCCGAACGCACATTCAGTGCTGCTGGAGGATTTGTGACTGATCATAGGGTGCGCCTGTCCACCGCCTCGGTTGATCGACTGACCTTCATCAAAATGAATCAGTCTTGGATCACCACCAGCTACCAGGCACCTGAGGCGGATATAACCGAATAATTTTTAATGTCACATCACATCCCTTCAAGACTGCCTATGCTGATGCTGAGTGACTGTCCTCTTATGTTCACTGACTATCCTCTTCCTCCTCCTCAATGATCCATGCCACCACACCAGTGCCTAAGGCACAATTTTTCAGCCCCTGTTTAACAGGGGGCGTGTACATACAATTTTTATAAAAAAAATGCTTCGCAACACTGTGCTCCAAGTACAGTATCTGTGAGGGGTTGCAGTGTTGTGGCACCAGCACCAGTGCCTAAGGCACAATTTTTCAGCCCCTGTTTAACAGGGGCGTGTACTTACAATTTTTAAAAAAAATGCTTCGCAACACGTGTGACTGCTGTGCTCCAAGTACAGTATCTGTGAGGGGTTGCAGTGTTGTGGCACCAGCACCAGTGCCTAAGGCACAATTTTTCAGCCCCTGTTTAACAGGGGCGTGTACATACAATTTTTATAAAAAAAAATGCTTCGCAACAATGTGCTCCAAGTACAGTATCTGTGAGGGGTTGCAGTGTTGTGGCACCAGCACCAGTGCCTAAGGCACAATTTTTCAGCCCCTGTTTAACAGGGGCGGGTAATTACAAATCTTGATCTAATAGTTCACAGCAGGGCCCATTCCTGCGCCCACCAAGAGTAACTATGAGGGCCTACAGTCTTGTGGCAACACCGTCCACCACCACCGCCAAAGGCCCAATTTTTCTGCCCTGTTCATCAGGTGCTTGCAATTACAAATCTTGATCTAATAGTTCACAGCAGGGCCCATTCCTGCGCCCACCAAGAGTAACTATGAGGGCCTACAGTCTTGTGGCAACACCGTCCACCACCACCACCACCACCCCCAATTTTTCTGCCCTGTTCAACAGGTGCATGCAATTACAAATCTTGATCTATTAACTCACAGCAGGGCCCATTCCTGTGCCCACCAGTCTTGTGGCTACACCAACATCTAATAGGGCAAATTTCTGCAGAGTATATACGCCAGGCCCCTACTTTCATACATCCAACTTACAAACGACTCCTACTTGCAAATGGAAAGAGAAAACAGGAAGTGAGAGGAAATCTACCCCTAGGAAGGGAAATTCTATCCTGTTAGATTTAATTTGGGAAAAAGGTATCTCCTCTCTACTGATACTTTATCACCAATCCTTGTTTCAATTAAAACCCCACTTTTCCAAAAACATTTGTCATTGGGACGGAAAGTGAGGTGACATGTTCTGAACAGATGTGCAAAGACAGCAAATGTTACAGGGGTGATAACCCCTCCCTATGTTCTCCAAAAAGCTTAAAAAATAGATTTTTTTGGGATGGAGCTACACTTCATAATGTACCTGTTCAGATTCTACTTAAGAACAAACCTAAAGCCGCAAGTGGTTTTAAATGGCTTCTTTTTTTCCTTTACAAATGACATTTTGTGCAAGGACAGTTCTAAACACGGGAAACACATGCCACTTCACAGGCATACTTTTAGACACCCCCCAGGTACCATATTTAAAGGAAAATTTCACTTTTTTTTTTCACTTTATGCATCATTAAAATGACTGCTCCCGAAAAAACGTTAGTTTTTAAAAGTTCTTTTTGCATTGATATATGTCCCCTGGGGCAGGACCGGGTCCCCAAACCTGTTTTATGACATTAACATGCATATTGGCCGTTGTAATTAGCACTTTTGATTTCGAACGTTCGCGTCCATTATAACGTATAGGGTTCGAAAAAATTCGCGCGAACTTTCGGTCGGTTCGAAGGTTCTGGTGCGAACCGAACCCGGGGGTGTTCGGCTCATCCCTATTCTAGACTTATCATACCTGGAAAAAATCACATTAAATATTATGTTAAACGTAATATGTAACCTAAACCTAGGCTTTTATCTGAATCTTGCATCTATGCCCCCGTACACACGGTCGGACATTCCGATCACCAAATTCGTCGGATAATTTCCAACAGATTTTGTCCGAAACTGGTGTTGCCTACACAGGGTCGGACAAAGTTGTCGGAATTTCTAGTCGTCAAGAACGCCGTGACATAAGCCGAGTACGACGGGACTATAAAAGGGAAGTTCAGCACCACGTGTGTGACCCTTTGGGCTCCTTCTGCTGATCTTGTGTTTATTGCGTGTTAGTAGAAGTTTGGTTAGAGACGATTCGCACTTTTCAGACTTGTGCTTCAGATCGTTACTGCTCTTCAGTTTGTGCTTGTCGGTGCGCATTTGCTTATCAGTGCATGTAGTCAGTTCGCATTTGTTTGTCATTGCGGCCTATATCTTGATATAGTACGCTTTAACCTCAGTGCTTATTGTCCTCTCGTTTCTGGTTTTCAGTTCGTTCTTTCAGGCCTTGCCGTTTATCGGTGCTTTCTGTTAGTCCGTTCTGACCAGCCGACTGTTTTGAAGCCATGTTTCGTGTACGTACTCGTCGTAGAGTTCGTGCTGTGCAGGGGCTTGGTGTTGGGCTTATAGCTTTGACACAAGCCAGGCCATGAACAGGGGGCGAGGAGGAGTTCATGGAGCAAGAATTGGTTACTCCAGCGTGACCAATTCTCGCACATGCCTTTGCTTCGTGAGATCCGGGAGAATAATCCTGATGATTTCAGGAATTATCTCCAGATGACGGACCCCGTTTTTCACCATCTGCTGGCTTTGCTGTCCCCTTATATCAGCAGGCAGGATACCTGCATGTGGCAAGCCATCACTCTGGAGCAGAGGCTAGTTGCCACGTTGCAGTACTTGGCGACAGGGAGAAGCCTGCAGGACCTCAAGTTCTCCACAGGCATCTCCCCCAGGCTCTGGGATCATTATTCCAGAGACCTGTTCTGCCATCATACAGGTCCTGCAGAAGGACTATATTAACATAAGATTTCTCCTTTAACATCACATTCTATGTATTTAAGGTTTGCTAATGTATTGTATTTCTTTCATCGTTCCCTAATTACCATGATTGCAATATGCTGTGCCCCTTTGTCCTCATGCATGCTGGAAGCTCTGAGGCATCTGATAAGGGGACCTTATACTTTTGGCTTTAAATACAAATTTCCAAAAATGTTATACTGATCTTGGCCAAAAATGTTTGTGTCTAATCTGCTTGCAATGTTGATGTGCAAAATGAAAAATTTTTTTTTTCTTGTTTGACTCCACAGTTTCCTTAAACGCCACAGGAATGGCAGACTGTGGCCTCCCACTTTGCCACCCGTTGGGACTTTCCCAACTGTGGAGGTGCAATTGATGGGAAACACGTCCGCATCATCCCACCCCCCCAACTCGGGGTCCTACTATTATAATTACAAGGGGTATAATAGTATTGTGATGTTGGCGGTGGTGTCAGCGACATATGACTTCCTGTATGTGGACGTGGGGAAAAATGACCGGATGTCGGATGGTGGAGTCATCACGCAGACGGAGTTCTACTGGCATCTCCAGAGTGGCAGTCTGGGCTTGCCACCTCCAGAGAAGAATGTTGAAGGACTTTCCTTTGTCTTCGTCGCGTATGAGGTGTTTGCGCTGGCAAACCATCTGATGCGGCCTTTCCCGATGAGGACCCTCACCCCGGACCAGAGGGTCTTTAATTTCCGGCTGGCCAGAGCCAGAAGAGTAGTGGAGAACACTTTTGGTATAATGGCCAGCCGGTTCCGCCTATTTTTGAATATAAACTCAATTATATTGTGCTTTCCTGCTGCATTCTGCACAATTTTTTGAAGAAACACTCACCGAACTATGTGGCCTCAGTTGGGCCTGACACAGATTTACCTGAACATGCCACGGCACTTGAAGCTGGCCATCCTGGCTTGCCCCCCCAAAACGCCCACGAAGTCAGAACAAGATATATGGAGTACTTTGTGGGTAGGGGGGCCATCGATATGCCAGACAATGTCTGAGAGGCATTTTTTTAAATACATTTTTCTTTCAAACTGCAATAATATTTTTTTTCATTTACTGCTTGGGTTTGTTTTAGGTGTCTCCTAGCTTTTTTTTGGTTATTTTTTGGGCCTTTTTCTTCAACAGTGCAAACCCACTTTCTGTGCGAGATGAGGTGACAGTCTCTTCTTCAGATAATATTCTTCTTATGTTGTGGGTCTGCTACACACACACCTTGTTTTTGTTGTTAATGTATGCAGTCCATTACTGACAAAAATATTACTAATTTTCAGCACCATGACAGAAATGTGTGGAGTCATGAAAATGAAGTGATTGGGAAAAATTAAAAAGCACTGTGGGTGTTATTTCCTAATGGCAAATCCACTATGCACTACAAGTGCACTGCAAAAGTGCACCTGAAACTGCGCTTGGAGTGCAAAGTGGATTTGCCTTTAGTAAATAACACCCATTGACACAGAAAACAACAACTTTACTACAAATACTGCTTTTGCGCATTGAAAAAGGAAGCCACATATTGTTGATAATTAAACATTCACATGTGCGTTTCTAAAAGGGTTTTACAACAAACCAACTTATTTGGTGTAGATAACATTATTTTTGGTAACATTAAAATAACTTGCCGTTTTTGTGTAAACAGGCATGTATCAAAGCATAACATACAGAACACAGGAACTTACAAAGTTCAACTTTGAAAAGTGAAGACAATATCAGACATGAGTATGTCCAAACTGTGTTGCTATTGCCTTCATCACATGGGGTGTCACCCCTGTAAAATCCAAATTTGGAAGATGCACACAAATTGGGAATCAAACTGGGCATTTTCTTCCTGATCCCATGCCTAATGTCAACATGTGCTATCTCCCATCATGGGGGATCAATGGACGTGTTTTGGGGGTGCAACCCCTTCATCTCAGCCACTTTAGTAGCAAGGAAGGGGTTGCACCGACAAAACGTGTACATTGATCCCCCATGATGGGAGATAGCACATGTTGACACACTGTGTGCATCTTCCAAATTTGGCTTTTTGAAAAATATAAAACAGTTTTTTTTAAAACTGAAAATGGATGCTAGCTAGTTTTGGGTGTTTCAGATTCTCCCTAAAACATCAATGATGTTCTTCCTTTTGTGTTGAACATCATTGATGTTTTTCTTGATATTATCTAAATCGTGATTGCACCCCATTATCTCCCCGATGATGATCTGGGCACTTTCAGTGGTAAAATGCGATTCTTCTTCCACAACATCCACATCACCTAAAAATAAACCCAAAAAAAATTATTGTATTGTATTATAAATATGCAGGCATACATTGATTAGCTTACCTGAAGCTGTGGTCTCAGACACTCACCTGTTGTGGTGTCAATTTCGACAATCTCTCCTTCCTCCTCCTCTGCTTCTGGTGTTGGTATTGCCCCTTCTTTGGGAGGTGTGGGGTCCCTGGTGTCCTTAGACGTCCTGAGTCTTCTCTCCCCTATGAGAATGTAAAAAAGGAATACTTTTTTTTTACACACAGATATTTGAGGGCAGAAATAGAAATATGCAACATTGCTTGGAAGTGTCGTACAATTGTGTTTTTTGGCAGAGTTCAAAGCTGAAAATGTTATTTTTGACACTTTCTAAAGCTGGAATACTTACCTGTTTTGTGAAAGTTTGACCAATGGAGACACCCCTATAGTATCCACAGGATCACGTGTGTGGGACATCCTAATTAATGACTTATAGGATGAGCCGAACACCCCCCCGTTCGGCTCGCACCAGAACCCGCGAACGGACCTAAAGTCCGTGCGAGCTTTATGAACCCTCATTAGTTATAATCAGGATTGCTGCAACTCTTTCAACCTTAGTCAATTAAAAGTAAGGCTCATTTTTAAAGGACCTAAAGTCCGTGCGAGCTTTAGAACCCTATTAGTTATAATGGATGCGAACGTTCGAAATTAAAAGTGCTCATTTTAAAGGCTAATATGCATGTTAATGTCATAAAAAGTGTTTGGGGACCTGGGTCCTGCCCCAGGGGACATGTATCAATGCAAAATTTTTTTTTAAAAACGGCCGTTTTTTCAGGAGCAGTGATTTTAATAATGCTTAAATTGAAACAATAAAAGTGTAATATTCCTTTAAATTTCGTACCTGGGGGGTGTCTATAGTATGCCTGTAAAGGGGCGCATGTTTCCCGTGTTTAGAACTGTCTCTGCGCAAAGTGTCATTTTTGAAAGTAAAAAAGCTATTTAAAATCACTCGCGGCTAATGTTAATTCACGGCTCCCGTAACACAGAGAACAGTGATTCATTGAAACTCATTCATAAAAAAAAGTAATTTATAAAAAAAAAAAAAAATGAAAAAAAAAAAGCGTAGGGGTCCCCCCAAATTCAATAACCAGGCCCTTCAGGTCTGGGATGGATATTAAGGGGGATCCCAGCCAAAAAAAAAAAAAAAAAAAAATGGCGTAGGGTCCCCCTCAAAATCCATACCAGACCCTTGAGGTCTGGTATGGATTTTAAGGGGAACCCTAGCCAAAAAAAATGGCGTGGGGTCCCCCTCAAAATCCATACCAGACCCTTATCCGAGCACGCAACCTGGCAGGCCGCAGGAAAAGAGGGGGGGACGAGAGCGGCCCCCCCTCTCGCCTGAACCGTACCAGGCCACATGCCCTCAACATTGGGAGGATGCTTTGGGGGTCTAAGACCCCTAAAGCACCTTGTCCCCATGTTGATTAGGACAAGGGCCTCTTCCCCACAACCCTGGCCGGTGGTTGTGGGGGTCTGCGGGCGGGGGGCTTATCGGAATCTGGAAGCCCCCTTTAACAAGGGGACCCCCAGATCCCGGCCCCCCCCCTGTGTGAAATGGTAAGGGGGTACAAAAGTACCCCTACCATTTCACCAAAAAAGTGGCAAAAATGGTAAAAAGGACAGGAGACAGTCTTTGACAATTCCTTTATTAAAATCTTCTTTCTTCTTTCTTCATCCTTCGGATTCTTCATCTTCTCCTTCCTTCATCTTCTTCCATCTTCTTCTTCCATTTTCTTCTTCCTCCGATCCGCTTCTTCTTGCGCTGGTCTTCTCGTCCTTCTCGTCCGGCATCTTCTTCCGTCGGCGTCGGCGTCGGTGTCGGTGTCTTCTTGGGCCGCTCCGCGCAATGGGAGGCTCCCGCTGTGTGAGGCTCCGCTCCATCTGACAGGTCTTTTAAAACGGAGGGCACCTGGTGACCCCGCCCCCCTCTGACATCATGGGGAAAGCCATCATGGAATTCCCCATGACGTCCCTGTGCGTCAGAGGGGGCGGGGTCACCAGGTGCCCTCCATTATAAAAGACCTGTCAGACGGAGCGGAGCCTCACACAGCGGGAGCCTCCCATTGCGCGGAGCGGCCCAAGAAGAGACAGAGACACCGACGCCGACGCCGACGGAAGAAGATGCCGGACGAGAAGGACGAGAAGACCAGCGCAAGAAGAAGCGGATCGGAGGAAGAAGAAAATGGAAGAAGAAGATGGAAGAAGATGAAGGAAGGAGAAGATGAAGAATCCGAAGGATGAAGAAAGAAGAAAGAAGATTTTAATAAAGGAATTGTCAAAGACTGTCTCCTGTCCTTTTTACCATTTTTGCCACTTTTTTGGTGAAATGGTAGGGGTACTTTTGTACCCCCTTACCATTTCACACAGGGGGGGGGCCGGGATCTGGGGGTCCCCTTGTTAAAGGGGGCTTCCAGATTCCGATAAGCCCCCCGCCCGCAGACCCCCACAACCACCGGCCAGGGTTGTGGGGAAGAGGCCCTTGTCCTAATCAACATGGGGACAAGGTGCTTTTGGGGTCTTAGACCCCCAAAGCATCCTCCCAATGTTGAGGGCATGTGGCCTGGTACGGTTCAGGCGAGAGGGGGGGCCGCTCTCGTCCCCCCCTCTTTTCCTGCGGCCTGCCAGGTTGCGTGCTCGGATAAGGGTCTGGTATGGATTTTGAGGGGGACCCCACGCCATTTTTTTTTGGCTAGGGTTCCCCTTAAAATCCATACCAGACCTCAAGGGTCTGGTATGGATTTTGAGGGGGACCCTACGCCATTTTTTTTTTTTTTTTTTTGGCTGGGATCCCCCTTAATATCCATCCCAGACCTGAAGGGCCTGGTTATTGAATTTGGGGGGACCCCTACGCTTTTTTTTTTTGTTTTTTATTAATGAATGACAGCTCTCTGTGTTACAGGAGCCATCAATTCATTAGCCGCGAGTGATTTAAATAGCTTTCTTCCTGCAAAAATGACACTTTTTTGCAGGGAAAGTTCTAAGCACAGGAAACCTGCCCTCCTTCACAGGCTACCTATAGACACCCCCCAGATGTGATACTGCAATGCTGTTCTAACAGCATGCACACACATATCCCCAGAAATAAAGAACATATTGTTGTCAGCAGTCAGCAGCACACTGACACGCTGACACTGTGAGTGAAACATAATATGCGAGGCCGCCGCCGCGGCGGCCTCTTATACCGTGGGGCGTGTATTAAAGCCCCTGAGCTATAATTGGCTACAGGCATCCTGCCTGTAGCCAATTATGGCTCTCCTCGCTGCCGGCGCTGTGATTGGCCAAGCATGCGGGGTCACAGTGCATGCTTGGCCAATCATCAGCCAGCATTGCACTGCGCGGGCCGCAATGCATTGCGGGGCCGCTCGCATCACACGAATTTGATGCGAGCGGTCCCAATAGTTCTGGGCTCGCCGAGCGAGCGAACACCCGGTGCTCGATTCGAACATGGGTTCGAATCGAACACCGGGATCGGGACATTTCTGGCTCCGGGCTTTCTTCGTCCTCCTTGTTAGTGGAATTATCATGGACCTGCTGTGTCTCCGCCATGTGCTCTCCCCACTGCGCCAAAAGAGAAGGGGTGGGGAATAGACTAGAAAGAACGTCAGGGGCATGCAGAGTTTCACGCATGCACACTGTATATAAAACGAACATGCGTGCGTCGTACGTAGGATCTGTGAGCGGAGGAAGGAGCTGAAGCACCGATCGTTAGAACTAAGGTACAATTTGAACTTGGTACATCACTAGCCTATACTGCTTCTAAATTGAGGCTTATATTGGGACAAGAGGAGCACATATCCCTGTGATCAGGAGATCCAGATGACATTTATGTCCCCAGGATGTTGTACTATGAGAGGCTGCATTTTCTGGCAGACCAGAGGGAACCCAGGCCACCACTCTACAGTCTTCCTTCACCCCCAGCTGAGGCTTCCAATGTCCAACCTGGGCCTTCCAGGCAGCAACATGTGGAGGGGCCCAGCTTGAGACAGGTATAGCATTGTTCAACATATTTCTTGTCGTGCATTTAATGATGTTAACTAGATGTTATTATTGATCAGTAAGTTGTGATTTAACAAAGTGGTTTACATATCAATAGACAGTAGTGACCAAAAATGATTGGGACAAGAATGAAAAATGCTGGGCTCAGAATGATACTCTGTTCTATTTATTAACATTCAAATTGCAACAGTCATCCCACCCGTCTCTATACCATAGTAGGGCTGAAGCAACGTCAAAACTTCACTTCCGCCCATACCTCTTAAAGGAACATTTTTACAATAACATTTTTTTAAATAACATTTTTTTTTTTTTTTGCATTCAAGTCTAAATATGAGAAAAATGTTTTTAAAGCGACCCGTCCCGACAAGCTCACGTGCAGGAGCGAACGCATACGTGAGTAGCGCCCGCATATGAAAACGGTGGTCAAACCACACATGTGATGTATCGCCACGATCGGTAGAGCGAGGCCAATAATTATAGCCCTAGACCTCTTCTGTAACACAAAATATGCAACCTGCAGAATTTTTTAAACGTCGCCTATGGAGATTTTTGAGGGTAAAAGTTTGACGCCATTTCACGAGCGGGCGCAATTTTGAAGCGTGACATGTTGGGTATCAATTTACTTGGTGTAACATTATCTTTCACAATATATAAAAAAATTGGACTAACTTTAGTGTTGTCTTTTTTTTTTATTAAAAAAAGTTAATTTTTTCCAAAAAAAGTGCGCTTGTAAGACCGCTGCGCAAATACAGTGTGAAAAAAAGTATTGTAACGACTGCCATTTTATTCTCTAGGGTGTTAGAAAAAAAACAATATATAATGTTTGGGGGTTCTAAGTAATTTCCTAGCAAAATAAAAACTGTTTTAAACATGTAAGCACCTAAAATCCAAAACGAGGCTGGTCTAACTTGCTTAAACAATTTTTAACATTGCAGCGTGACGAATGTGCTATATCGATTACGAACGCTAGTTTTACCTGGCTGAGCACTTCCGTCTCAGAATTTAGTCTGAGCATGCGTGGCACTTTGTCTGTCGGACTAGGCTACACACGATCGGAATTGATGCAGATTGGATCATGTTGTCGGAAAATTTGGGATCCAGCTCTCAAACTTTGTTGGTCGAAAATTCTGACGGAAAAAGTCTGATGAAGCCCACACATGGTCAGATTATCTGACAACATGGTCCGATCGGACATTTTCTGTCGGAATTTCCAACCGTGTGTACAAGGCATAAAGTTAATCTTTAGCCTAAGTTTTACATCTAACACTAACTGTAAACCTATCTTTTACTTTATCTTGGTGGTACATTTAACTAGGTGAAAATGTTATATGACTGTTCTGACAGCTCTATTCCCCATATCATTGAGCTAAAATGTCTGTGCCAAAATAAAATGATCCATGAATTGACTTCCTCTGATGCATTTGCATCTTTCTTTGGAAAAAGCAGCAGAAATAGCACAAACTGAAATGCACACACTGGATCTGAAAATTTCTCCCTTGTTTCAGCACCACACGCAACATCTTCAGAGAATTCCCTTGATTCTGAAGGAACCTGAGCTGGCCACTTTGTCATCAAGTTCCTTACTTTCTTACCCTCAATTGTGCTGTCTGAAACTGTGATTAGCATGGCACTCTCTGAATTAAAATAAATATCTGCCACCACTACCATCCTCTGTGAATTCTACCACCTTGCCACCACATCTGTTGGCTATATGCTATGTATGTACATTTTTTTAAATATCCAAAAAACAGTAATTATTTTTTATTATTATTTAACAGTAAATAATTATTGCTAGTCTCTTACTGGCATTATAGTTTTAAAATGGTACTATGGTTGTAAAGTTGTAGTTTTGGCACTTTTTGGTATTCAGATATTGCATATGTAAATGTACTTTAAAACTTAATAAATAGCAGAAAAAGTGTATTTTTAAGAAACCTTAATTAATAAATCCTAATTTAGTAAAGCTGGTAATAAAGGGTTCTGTGGATGGCCAAGATGGCGTTGTAACTGATGGCCTTAATTACTGTATAAATGCTATGTAATGTTGTCATACAAAGTACGTGCAACATAAATCAAGAACTTCAATTATAAACACATGTAAACCATTGTATAGAAGACCATTATGTATTCAGCTCATTTGTTCACTCTCAAGTTGCAAGACAAGAATGGAAATTGATATTTGGGCATCCCTGGTAATCCATCTACTGAAAGGTCATTGGTGCAAAGACAATTGTAAGGCCAATTCTAGATAGTAAAGGCCAGATAGTTTCAAATGCCAGATATCTGTTCGGCTATCTCACTGAAGTTTGGAAGATAAACAGAACCACAAGGTCAAATTACAGAACATAAACCAAAAAAAAAAGACAGAAAATAGTAGTACGAGACAAAAAAATAAACTTGCACAGAACTATGTATGCTTTACAGCAATGTCACCTTTCACATCCCCTTTAGTATTTTAGCTATCACTTTCTCTCTGAGCAGAACATTTTCTCAGTTCCATTTTTCAAGAGACAAGATTTTTTTTTTATGGCACCATTCAGGATTTTCCCATAACAGCTGTTATTCTCCTCTGACACCGTCAATTCAGAACATTTCACTTGAAATTGATTTACGAGTATTGCAATCTTCCTCCATACTATTAGAAAGACACAGAGAAATAGAGCTGCTTTAAACATCGTTAGCTAGGAAATCCACTTAAAAATGTGTATTTTCGGTGCATAGTAGATATACATGGCGAGTTTTAATATAAATTCTCCATAAAACTTATGGAGAATATCAAAATAGAAAAAAGTCAAAGTGTTATTCAAGGGTCAGCTAGGTTGATACTGAAGATTTAACCATAGAAATCATAATTAAACCATATAACAATTATTTATATTGATATGATCATTATGGTAAGATATCTATGCATAAACTTTCCCCTTTAACTGCAAAATCACATTGGTGGATTTCATAAAAAAAAAAAAAAAATACAATTTAAGACCTAGCTATACAGGTGATATTTCTGTTATGTGAATGAGCATGGTCTTTTCAAAGTTGAGCTCAAGGATAAGCAAATGCTGTCTAAATTTAAGAGGCATGTGTATTATTACTTGAATCTTGGTGTGAACCTTGATTCCCTTCAGTCTGACTTTCGTCCTCAACACTCCACAGAAACTGCTCTCCTAAAACAAACAAATGATCTATTAACGGCCAAAACCAATCAACATTATTCTGTACTAGTACTCCTGGACATCTCTGCTGCCTTTAATACGGTTGACCACCCCCTCCTCCTCAAACAACTCCACACCTTTTGTCTCTGTGACTGTACTCTTCGCTGGTTCTCTTCCTACTTATCCAACCGCACCTTTAGCGTTTCTTACAACTCTACTTCCTCCTCTCCTCTTCCTTTCTCTTTTGGGGTCCCCCAAGGTTCTGTTCTTGGACCTCTTCTATTTTCAATCTACGCCTCCTCCCTGGGTCAACTGATAGCCTCCCATGGCTTCCAATACCAGCTCTACACTGACGACACCCAAATCTATTTCTCTACCCCTCAGCTCACTCCCTCTGTCTCCTCATGTATCACTAATCTACTATCAGATATATCCGTCTGGATGTCACACCACTTCCTCAAACTCAATCTATCCAAAACCGAACTTATGATTTTTCCTCCCCCCATATGCCCCTTCCCCTGATCTCTCTGTCAAAATCAATGGCACAACCATAAGCCCATCCCCTCATGCCAAGGTTCTAGGTGTAGCCCTGGACTCTGAACTCTCCTTCAAGCAACACATCCAATCACTGTCCAAATCCTGCCGCCTCAACCTCCGCAACATCTCCAAAATACGCCCCTTTCTAACCAATGACACAACAAAGCTCTTAATTCACTCGCTCGTCATCTCTCGCCTCGACTACTGCAACTCCCTTCTCATTGGCTTACATCTACATAGTCTATCACCTCTTCAATCCATCATGAATGCTGCTGCCAGACTCATCTACCTTACCAATCACTCTGTGTCTGCCACTCCTCTCTGTCAACCCCTCCACTGACTTCCGCTCGGCCAAAGAATTAAATTCAAAATACTAACAACCACGTACAAAGCCATCCACAATTTAGCCCCCAGCTACATCACTAGCCTAGTCTCTAAATACCAACCTACTCGTTCTCTTCATTCCTCTCAAGACCTCCTTCTCTCTAGCTCCCACATCACCTCCTCCCATGCTCGCCTCCATGACTTTTCCAGAGCCTCTCCAATCCTATGGAAGGCCTCACCCCAATCTGTTCGCTTATCTCCTACTTTATTAGCTTTTAGATGATTCCTGAAAACCCTTCTCTTCAGAGAAGCATATCCTACCCACACCTAACAACTGTTTTTTAATTTTCTCCATCAGATAATCCCCCACAGTATTACCTTTTTGTTTCATCTTGACCCTCCCTTCTAGATTGTAAGCTCTAACGAGCAGGGCACTCTGATCCCTCCTGTGTTGATTTGTATTGTAAGTGTACTGTCTGCCCTTATTTTTTTTTTATAAATTTTTAATCAATAAATTTTTATTGAAGATTTTCAAACAATGCAGAACAAATATGCAGTGATATGTTGCAATATAATCGTATACATCTAGATGTGGCATATGCCAGGGAAGATAAACAAGATAAACAAGATAAACAACTTGAGGCAAACTATGCGATGAGTGGCAAATACATCTTATTCATATGTAGTACTGTGAATTAACAGGGAGCCGTGCTGCCCGAGCACCCCTAATAGGGACCTGTTCTGTGCTCGTGCAGAGGCACCCCTTACTAGAGGCAAAGGCCTCAGTCAATCAGAGAGCAGTGTCCTTGTGGACTTTGTAGGTCCCATTAGGATGGGCAGTCAAAGATGTCAAAGTGATCAGTAAATTTTGAAGTTTTAGTCCAGTCAGTCCATGGACTCCAGTGCTGTGAAATACACTTTTGATTTCCTCTGAGTTTTAGGGTGGTCTCGTATACATGGTGAGTTTGTACTATGTGTAGGACCTCATTGATTGTGGGGGGTTCTGGGTTTTTCCATTTTCTAGTGATGGAAAGTCTTGCTGCCAGTAGGATGTGGGTCACAATGGGTTTCAAGTGTGTAGGGTACAGGTCAATGTCTAGGGATAATAGAGCTAGTGATGGGTTGCTGGGAAGGGATATATCGGTTATTTCGTGCAGGATATGGAATATATGTGTCCAGAAAGAGGTGAGTTTGGGGCATTCCCAAAGGATATGTATAAGGTCCCCTTTAAGCCCACATTGTCTCCAGCATGTGTGTGTCGTTTTTTTGTCAAATTTGGATATTCTGTCGGGCGTCAGGTACCAGCGATAAGTGATCTTGTAAGCCAGTTCCCATAAGGAGGAACAATATGTGGCTTTGTAGATAGATTTACATGCCGCCTCCCATTGGTCTGTCGAGTATGTGTGGTTCAGGTCCTTCTCCCATTTGAGTAATGGAGTTGTTTTGGTGAATGTGTGTTTGTGATGAAGGAGGTTGTAGAACATTGAGATGCCTTTGCGGTGGGGAAGCGGTGTTCTGTAGAACATCCACGCTTCTTGGGGAATTGAGCATGTCCGAAATTTCAGGGATTCTATACAGTGACGAGTGCGGAGGTAAAGGAATATATCGGAGTTAGGTAATTGGAATTCGGTTTGGAGTTCTGGGAAGGTTTTCATCCTACTGCCAATGGTGAGATCTGTGATACTGTTGATGCCGCATCTCTTCCAAGACCTGAAGGAGGTAAATTCCATCAAGTATTGGAGAGATTCTATCGGGATTTGCATCGTGGCGGGGATTGAGTGTTCAAATGGGGAGTGTGCTATTTTTGACCAGGCTCTATATGTTGCTACCATGGTGGGGGGGAAGTGAGGTGGAATTTTTGCTCCCAGTGAGACGGCATGCAGCCAAGCTGGGAGGTTGCCAGCCTGGACCGATGCTGACTCGATTCTACCCCAAATCGTGGGTAGGGGGTTGGGAATGAACCATTCTCTAGTTTGTGTCAGTATTGAGGAGATGAAGTATTCCTGGAAGTCTACATATCCTACGCCCCCTGCACGTCTGTGTTTGGTTAGCTGGTGATGTTTGCATCTGGATTTCTTACCTTGCCAAATGTATGAGGATAAGGTTGATTGTAGCGCTCTGAAGTAGTGTAGTGGTAAGGGAATGGGTACGGTGCGAAAAAAGTAGAGTATTTGTGGTAGGTGGAACATTTTAAAGGCCGCTAGGCGTCCTAACCATGAGAACTCAACAGATGCAAGTTTGGCCAGCTGGTGTTTGATTTTAAGTTTAAGGGGGAGGTAGTTGGCTGGGAATAATTCTTTGGTTGATCTTGTAAGTTGTATACCTAGATACGTAATGCTGGTATCTGCCCAGGCATAGGGAAAATGTTGTTTGATGAGATTGCGGGTGGTGTCGGGTATACTGATGTCTAGGATATTCGATTTAGCTTCATTTACCTTGTAATAAGATATGTCGCTGAAGGAAGTGAGAGTTCTTTGAATTTCAGGTAAAGATTGTTCTGGGTGTGTGATCATTAATATTACGTCATCCGCAAACAAGCTAATTTTATGCTCCATACCTCCTAATGAGATGCCGGAGATCAGTGTGCTGGATCTGATGGATTCGGCTAAGGGTTCCATGACCATGTTGAATATTAGTGGTGACAGGGGACAACCTTGTCGTGTCCCGTTGGATATGAGAAACGGGGTGGAAAGGGTGTCAGCGGAGTATACTTGTGCGGTGGGGTTGGAGTATAAGGCCATAATTGCGTTGTGTATTGGTCCTATGATACCAAATTTGTGAAGAACTGCAGATAGGTAACCCCAGTGGACCCTATCGAATGCCTTTTCGGCGTCTAAGGAGAGGAGAAGAGACGTGGTTTTGGAGGAGTCAAGGTGGTGTATTATGTTGATCATGCGTCTAGTGGCGTCTGATGCTTGGCGACCTTTGGTGAAGCCTGATTGATCAGGGGCTATAAGGGTGGGTAGAATATTCTCGAGTCTATTGGCAATAATTCTAGCGTAAATTTTTATATCGGTGTTGAGGAGTGATATGGGGCGGAAGTTTTTGGGGGATGTTGGTTCTTTGCCTGGTTTAGGTAGTGTTACTATCATGGCGTTGAGCATTTCCTTCGGGAATGTGGCAGATGTTGTTGCCGAGTTAAAAACTTGGCAGAGGGTAGGGGCGAGCTGTTTTTGGAACTGTTTGTAGTATTCCCCCGTGAAGCCATCAGGGCCTGGGGATTTGAGGCTGGGTAATTTGTTGATCACTGCGTATATTTCTTCTATAGTGAAAGGGTCGTTTAGGGAGGTAAGTTGGGCTTGTGATATAGATGGGAGTTTTTGTTGGTCCAAAAAGGCTAGTATTGCATCGTTTGAGGGTTGTGTGGTAGTGGGGTCGTTTTTGAGATTGTACAGGTCGGCATAATATGTGCTGAATGCGTCTGCAATTTGTTGTGGTTTAAGGAGTTTTTCATTGGAATGTGGATGATGGATGAAGGGGATTTTGGTTTTGGTTCTGAATCCTTTGACTCTCAGGGACATGTTTTTGCCGGCCTTATTGCCTGTTGTGTACGATGTAGCTTTAAGTATTTTGTATGATTTCTCGTATTTCTCTAGGAGGAGGGATCTCAGTTCGTGGCGTAGGGTGAAGATTTTGGCCTGTAGGTCAGGGGAAGGGTGAGTCTTGTTTAGGGATTCGGTCGTGGCTATGTCAGATGTCAGGTCGTCAAGTTTCTGGGATCTATTTTTCTTTGCTCTGGCACCCATTTGTAGAAAAATACCTCTTACTACTGCCTTATGGGCGTTCCACACCACCAGCGGGTCAGACACTGAATCTTGGTTGAGAGAAAAGAAGTTCTCTAAGTTTTGTGTGATGGGGGTTCGATAGCATGGGGTGTTGAGGAGGTAGTTGTTCACTCTCCAGATATACGTGGCCGATTGGGGGATTTCTCCGGAGATTGTGATGCTAACAGGGGCATGATCTGACCAGGTGGTGGTGTGGATAGTGGATTGTGAAACAGAGTGTAGTAACCTTTTGTCTGCTAAAAAGAGGTCAATTCGTGAGTAGGTGTTGTGACGCGGCGAGAGGAAGGTAAAGTCTCTCTCGCTCGCATGACAACACCTCCAAACATCATACAAATCGTTGTTGGTAATAAATTTGTCCAAAGGGGACGCATGGCGTTTATTGCAAGCAGTAGAGTCTAGAGAATAATTTGGCACCAGGTTAAAGTCTCCACATATTAGTAAATGACCCTTCTGCAGTTTGCGTGCTTCACGGAGTGTTTTCCTGAGAAAGGGCATTTGACCCATGTTTGGAGCATATACGGAGACCAAAATGAATTGGACATTGTTTATAGAACAGATCAAAATGATGTAGCGACCTTCAGGGTCTAGTACACTGTGGTGCAGTTGAAAGGACACGGTATCCTTAATAGCGATCATAACCCCTCTTTGCTTTTTATGGTAAGAGGAATGATATATAAGAGGAAAGTGCCTGTTTAAACATTTTGGGGTGGCATCAGCGGCAAAGTGGGTTTCTTGGACGCAGAGGACGTCGCAGTTCTGAGAGAGAGCTGTTTTCCAAAGAGATGCTCGTTTAACTGGGTGATTGAGACCCTTCGCATTGAGAGAGAGAATCGTGATGCCCATATTGGGAGCAATGGTGGTGGGTGCAGGTGTAGAGGTCACTTACAGTTCGTCGGTCTACGATCAGGAGACAGATATCTCGGATGTTCTGGATGTGAAGGTGAGCGGACACAGCTGGTGAGATCTGCTGGGATGAAGGCTGTTGATTAGGCGGTGGACAGGTGGGTCGTAGCGACAAATTCTTCGGTGATGCTGGACGAGAAGGTTAGTTTAGTGATGAAGAGTTCCGCCCCGGTAGGGCTGTTGAGTTCTGCTAGGATAGAATACAAGTTAGTGCAACAATGGTAATCAGTAACTGCGATGTATTTGACCACTATCGTGGAAAGAGAACAATTAGCCTCAAAATATGAGAGATGAACTGGAGGGGGGATGGAGAGAAAAAAAAAAGGGAAAAGAAATTGAAGTTCGATGTCAGTTAGCAATTACTGACAGCTAGGTAGATCAGTATAGTGTGCCCCAATTGGGCGACTGACCAGAGTATGGGGAAAAGTTCGGCGAGCAGGTGACGGTGACCAAGCCCAGACCGGACCGGGCTAGAGGCCTGCCGTAGTTTGCGGGCAGGTGGGTCAGTGCATTTTGTTTTTGGTTTTAGCTTGTTCCGATCCAAAGGAGAAGGGGTTCAGCTTATCATGAGGTTGCTGTAGGTTGTGAGGTGGTTCGGGTATAATACCCCAGGAGTGCAGTAATTTCATTCCACCCTCCAGTGTGGAGATGGAGTGAGGGATTCCGTTGTGGGTGACCAGGATTGTAGCTGGATGACGCCACTTGTACACTATTTTGTGGTTGTTGAGTGCTTTGGTGATTGTTTTGAGTTGCCTCCGCATTTGGAGGGTGTATTGGGATAAGTCGGCGTATAGTTGAATATCTGAGTAAGGCGGTGGTAGCGGCGATAATTCTCTGGCCTTTTGAAGAATTTGCTCTTTGGCCTGGTAAAAGTGCACCCTCAGAAGTACATCTCTGGGTATATCTGCTTCCAAATGGCGGGGTTTTGGTAGACGGTGGATCCTATCTATGGTAAGCTCAATTGGAGATAAGTCAGGGAGCATGCTGGAGAACATGGTGCTGGCATATCCGTGGAGCTCTTTGGGCTGTACAGATTCAGGGACCCCCCTAATTTTTATATTATTGCGCCTGGAGCGGTCCTCGAGGTCCGCGAGCTTTGCCTTGACCCAGAGAGTGTCCTCTTTTTGTTCAGTATAGGCATCTACAAGGTCGTTAATGGTATCTGTGCAATCCTCCATTTTGTGTTCCATAAACATTACCCTGTTATCAACATGTTTCAGTTCTAGAGAAAATTGATTGATTAGGGTAGTAAAGTTAGACATGAGTGAGGATTGCAGGGACAGGAGCATGTCCTTCATGGTGGTGTCTAACACTGGTTGGCCCGTGGTGGGGAACTGTGCAATGGATGACTGCAATGATGTGATGGTAGACATGTCAGGTAATGCTGTACTCACTGCGCCTGAGGCCTGCTGCTGCATATCCAGCTTCATCCTGGATTTCGCTGGGCTGTGCACTTCATGGGTTGTTGGGGATAAGGCCGGGGATGTAGATGAGCCCATCTCAGGGTTTATTAGGAGCGGATGGTGCCCGGATCCATTCTGGTATCTTAGGGCCTGAAGCGCTGTGCTGCGGTCGGCGCCATCTTGGGCCTTGCTGCTTGAACGGCGCGGCTGGAAGGAGAAGGATTCCAGCCGCTTCGGTCCCTTCTCCTGGTTCCGTTTGCGGGACATTGTCGTCGGCGGGTTGCGGGGAATCTCCGGTGAGTGTGTGTGGAGCCGGGTGATGTCGTTGTGTGGCCCGATCGTCGCTTCCCGGCCGGTCTGGATGGCGGAGCTCACTGCTCAAGCGTCCATTCAAGTCCGCGCGCAAGCCACGCCCCCCGTAGGATCTTATTGAGCCTGCTCCATGTCATTGCGCTGTTTTAACTTCCTATGTGATCATGTTTTATTTCAATTGATATGCCTATGACATCAGATTCGATGTAAGTTTTCTACATTTTAATAAATTCTGTGAGAAGTGATTTTACACTATGTGGAGGCCTTCTGTTTTTTATGAACAGTGGAGTCCAAGATTTAACTAAAGGGGCTGGATGCAGTGGAATATTCTGGTGACAGATCTTCAGTGACTGCTCTCTATCTCATCATTCCACCGTTTCCATCCTTATGCCTGTTTGACTCTTTGTCGCTGGCAATAGGGTCCACGTATTCTGGTAAATGTGTTTACTCTCCCCTCTGGGTGCCGGATGCACACATCTTGGTGACTCCTTAAGTGGATAGTGAATAACTTCCATCTGTACAGAGTTGATTCTACTTCCAACTTTTTTATCTGGACTGTCTTCATACACAGTGGCTGCTTTACACTCCTTATATTTATGTGTGGACTTTTCTATACACATTTTTTCAACTATTTTGTACTTTATTTTTGCCACTATGCACTTAATTACTTATGGTAGTAATACCTCTTTCACACATTTGAGTATATATTGGTTTATTTGCACATTCATTTTGTTTTGTACAGTATGTAGGTATATACATGAGCCCAGATCAAATGAGTGGATAGAGAAATATCAAAAAGTTCAAAGTACAATGTATTATATCCCTCAGTAGCATAGATGAGGATCTAACTGTAGACATATGCATGAGTACAACTGCAAATTAAATGTGGAAGGAGCTACAGAAAGTAACAAGAGCAACTCTTAGAATTAAACTGTACTTAATTGGAAAGCTGTACGTGACTGAGCTGGTGCAAGACCAACAAATGTAGCACTATTTAAAGAAAGATGTTCTTTAGAAATAGGGAATTGCCTGTGAGCTAAAGGAAAAAAAATAAAAAGAACTTTCATATAGTAGCACTTCTACTCAGTGGTCTCCCAGACAGCTATGAGATAATTGTTACAGCACTTGATGCCTGCCCAGATGATGAGCTTATCCTGGGATATGGTAAAGGCAACCTTATGGATGAATTTAAGTGAAAAATAATGTAATAGCAATATGCAGTGTGAAACATGTATTGTGTGCAAAAGACATGTCATTAAAAGGCAAACTGCAGCATTTGGAAAGCTAGCATGAAAAGAGACAAGTTAAACATCAATAGGCCAAAGGTGTTAAATAAGAAATAGAATACACTTCAGATATTGAGTGTGCCTTTTACTTAAAAAAGGGTGCCTCACAGTGTTGCTAACCGCACATATTTTTACGGGCAGCTCGTAAAAATATGGCACTTTTCTCCTGCCCGTAAAAGCTGGTAGCAGGAGAAAAGTGGCAGTAAAAATGTCTGTGATTGGCTCGGCTTGGAACTGCACATGCGCAGTTCCTGGAGATGCCCGAGTCAATCCGGACCCGTCAAATGATTTCGCTCAGCGGCGGCACCAGTGGGCGGTGGGTCTGGCAGAGCAGGCTCTGTGGGCGAGTGCAGAGTGAAGGTGTCACTGCCACACCACGCCATCCCAAGAGCTGAGCCGAACCTGAAGGTGCCTGCCGCTGTTGTGAGTGGGAGTGAGACTGGGAGTCTGTGCTGCTGCACACTGTGAGTGCCCCTCTGCAGGGTGCAGTAGTTTTATGGTCATGTGTTCTTATGGGGGAGCATTTATTTACCGTTTCACACTCCTGGTAGAATGGCATCTGCTGACTCCATCCATGGCTCTCTGGAGTCTGGTAAGAGATGAAAGGAAGGTACTGGTATAGGATGGGTAGGTTGGGGGAGTCCCTGGTTTTACTGCATAGAAAGCATTTACCAGATGAGATTTTAAGGTATCACAGATGTCCACAATCTCTAACCAACCACCTCCCGTATCCTATCCGCAGCCTTTAACCACTACCTGTATCCTGTCTGCAGCCTTGAACCACCACCTGTATCTTGTCCGCAGCCTTTAACCACTACCTGTATCCTGTCTGCAGCCGCTAACCACCTCCCGTATTCTGTCCACAGCCGCTAACCACCTCCTGTATACTGTCTGCAGCATTTAACAACCTCCTGTATCCTGTCTGTAAACCACCTCCTGTATCCTGTCCATAGGCGCTAACCACCTCCTGTATACTGTCTGCAGCATTTAACAACCTCCTGTACCATGTCCACAGCCTTGAACCGATAATTGTATCATTTCTTAAATCTCTCAATATCTCTTGTATCATGACTGCAGTCTCTGATTATGTCTTTTATCATGTCTGTAATCTCTGACCATCTCTTGTATCATGTCTGCAGTCTCTGAGGGGGAGCATAGAGAGGAGTCAACAGTGAGAGCACCGCCTTGTCGGGGGACACGGGAGGAGTCAAATGTGTGTGGACTATGGGGAGGAGACTACAGGATAAAACCAGAGCCGCCAATCTGGAGCCCGGAGAGGACCGCCTGACTGAGCCCTGCACGGTGCACCTTAGAGGAGGTCAGTTACAGTGCCGCAAAGCCAGTGTAAGGTGGGAGTGAATGCAATAATATATGGGGGTACTGATATACGGGCTCCCCTCATATCAGTAACCCCCCCGCCTTAGTGTATTCACTCTGCGGAAGGTAGTCTCTGGTCACCAGAGTTCCCTTCCCCCCACATCAGAGTTCCCTGCAGTCCCATTTACATCAGAGTCTGCAGGATTCCCTCTTACAGTGCAAGGGGGATCTCTGCGGACCCGGATGTAAAGGGGAACTATAATGTAAAGGACAATGCTGCAGACCCTAATATAAGTGGGAACTCTGATGTAAAGGGGAATGCAGTGGACTCCGATATAAGGTGGTCTCTGGTCACCAGAGCCCCTTCTTACATCAGAGTTCCCCCTTAGATCATGATCTGCAGCATTCCCCTTTACATCAGAGTTCACCTTGCACTGTAAGAGGGAATCCTGCACACTCTGATGGATAGGGATGTATATGTGCTGCCTGGGTTATAGTAACCTGACCTTCATGTAAACACATTGTAATACCACTAGCTACATGTTTATAGCTTAAATATTGATATTTACACAAAAAATTGGCATTTTATGTACTTTTTCGCAGTGCCAGTAAAAAAAAAAAAAAAAAAAAAAGGGTCTTTGTCAGAAAATTTCATGATTTTTGCCAGTAAAAAAAAAATTAGTGCCGTTTGTAAATTTTGGCATCCTGCCAGTAAATTTCACTTTTGGGGGTTGGCAACACCGGTGCCTCATCGTTTTTCACTGGTGCAATAACTTGGAAGCTAGTAATTTGGCCAATGATAAAATGTCTTCAATCACTTTGATCAAAGCAGGATATAAAAAATGTCAACAGACAATTTATTACAGGTACTTTTATAACGACGTAATTTTACGCAGCTCTTTACATATTATATATTGCACATTTACATTAGTCTCTGCTCTCAATAATAGACAGTATATGGTCTCAGAGGAAATAGGGGAAGGCTATTTACACTGCCATCTCTCCCAAACAGGAAGATACCAGTTTTAAAGAAAGTAAGCCCAATAAAGTAACCTATTATCAATGAAGATCCCCAAGGAAGGATATGTAGTAGTGACATTAGGAGGTAACAGCTGTACTATCACAAAATGTAGCAACAAACTAGTAGGCAAGATCCTGCCAAATCCTGCCGCCTCAACCTCTGCAACATCTTCAAAATACGCCCCTTTCTAACCAATGACACAACAAAGCTCTTAATTCACTCGCTGGTCATCTCTCACCTCGACTACTGCAACTCCCTTCTCATTGTCTTACCTCTACATAGTCTATCACCTCTTCAATCCATCATGAATGCTGCTGCCAGACTCATCCACCTTACCAATCGCTCTGTGTCTGCTACTCCTCTTTGTCAATCCCTCCACTGGCTTCCGCTTGGCCAAAGAATTAAATTCAAAATACTAACAACTACGTACAAAGCCATCCACAATTTCGCCCCCAGCTACATCACTAGCATGGTCTCTAAATACCAACCTACTTGTTCTCTTCGTTCCTCCCAAGACCTTCTGCTCTCTAGCTCCCTCATCACCTCTCCAAACCTATGGAATACCCTACCCCAATCTGTCCGCCTATCTCCTACTTTATTAGCTTTTAGACGATACCTGAAAACCCTTCTCTTCAGAGAAGCCTACCCTACCCACACCTAACAACTGTATTTTAATTTTCTCCATCAGCCCATCCCCCACAGTTATTACCTTTTGTTTCAACTTGACCCTCCCTTCTAGATAGTAATCTCTAACGAGCAGGGCCCTCTAGTCCCTCCTGTATTGATTTGTATTGTAAGTGTACTGTCTGCCCTCATGTTGTAAAGTGCTGTGCAAACTGTTGGCGCTATAAAAAAACCTGTATAATAATAATATAATAATAATAAAAAGATCACAGGCACAGGAATCAGAAACTAAATCATAACCATAGAGTTACACAAGAGAGAAAAATACATTATGCTAGCTTTAAAGTGTTCACCTTTAAATTTTTTTAAAAGGGAACTAACACCAGACACCCTTCCCATTCCCTTGGTCCCCACTGAACTTACCTCCTGGGTTGCCAAGCTGTTGACACCCCCACAGACACTCCAGTGGTCCGGGGATTTGAAATCCCCACTCCTCTCCCTCTTCTCTGCCAGCGTTTTCAGAATGGACCAGATGAATTCGGATTGGTCAATGCCATCAATATGACAACGCTAATCAATCACAGGTGATATCACTACCCTAATGATATTCACAAGCAAATTATTTTGTCTAATGTGCATCACAATGTTAAAAGAGGAAGGAAGATAAGTTAAAACGCTAACATTTTCAAGAATGGAGAAAAAGGTCCTGAGTTTAAAATGGTAAAAAAAAGGTATGCAAACAATATTTGTCATAGAAAAAGTGATGCTGTTTCTGTACTATTAAACAATATTATATAGAACTGTACATTTTGTATTCATGCATTTAGTTTACAGCAACTGAAGAAAGTCTTAGGCAAAAATGTCATTAAAGTACAGACACAAATCATATTGTAAGCCTGGAGGACATTCTGTTTATGGTTAGTAGTATATGTTCACATTGATTTCACTTTCCACTGCTTGTAGAAGGAGGAAAAGTCATACAGAAGGAGGAAGAGTCATACAAAAATTTCCGTTCTGCAAGTCATCATGTGCAGCAACCCAACATTTGTACAAGTAATGACCTTCTATCCCATACACTCAAATGTTAACAAACGCGTGTCCTGTAAAAGAATTTAGCACTATAAGAATTTGATACTATACATGACCATAACCCAGCAACCAAGATAACAACACCGGATCTTAGACAAGAGGTGAATATATTAGAACACCACGGATTCCATTTGAAACCTCAGCTAGAAGCATTAGACTTATTACCAAAAATATGTAGAAGAATACATATCGGCTTAAACTGAGGAAAACTATTTTTTTATTGTAGTGCCGACACTTGTCTAAAGTGTGCGCTATATATGTAAATTTAGTTTTCCAGAACTGTAACATAGTTCTGGGGGTTAATTGTACAGGTCTTTTACTTTGGCATCAGTTTGGCTGGGCTGTACTGAAGTTCTGCCTGGTCATAGGTGCAGTAAGGCACCTTTGACAGGCTAATAACCAAGCTTGGTTGGACGTGTTGAGTACCAATCTTTCCTGGAGCCAATCAGTGGGCGCGTCTGGTCCCGCTGCGTAGTCTGGGAAGGGGTATTTAAGATGCTGAAGTCACGTGTTCAGGGTTCGGCTGCGGCTTTGATTCCTGGTTCCGGTCCGGACCAACCCCGTGAGGGGTCCCGGACCCAGGAGTGTCTGCCGTCCCCGTAAGCATTGTCACCCTGACCAGCCCCAGAGGCCCTCATGGTCTGGGGTGGGGATCCGTCCATTCCCAAGCCTCGGAACTGGCTAGTTCGAGGCCCAGTAACTGAAGGAGGATTCAGAAGTGTCCTGGTGTGCTCTCTGTATTGGAGGGACACGACCAAATGTACAAGCGACCAGGGGAGGACTCTTCGGACGAGGGCCAAGAAGCTGGCTGCTCGGTAAGAGCCTGGGAGCTGAGTTGTATGGACACTAGAGAATCCACACTTCTCACAGTATTGCCAAGAAGGCTGAGAGATTCAGGTACTGTGGGAAAGGTTCCTACTTGTCTTCAGTTACAATATAGTCTGTGGCAGAGACTTTGCAAACTTTTCGGATCACATGTTGGCTGCTAAATCTATGGTTAGAGGTTTATCCAGCTGTGAAGCGCCCAGTTGCGAGTGGCTACTTGGGCTAACTAAGAGACATCCGATGGATGTCAGCAGTTCAAAGTGCCTGAGTTTTATCACCCGTACCCTCTATTCCCACCTGAGACTGTGTTGTAGTTGGATGTTACCCCTGCAAAATAAAAATCCTGAAAAGGACTTTTGTGTGTTAGCATTTGAAGTTACTGGGTACTAACCCTAGAAAACAACCGATGAGCTATGAGGAGGTAATTGGTAAGCCCAGAAAATTCAAGGTCGCCCCTAGGGGTTATGGCCGCTACACGTGGGGCTACCTTGAATTTTCTGGGCTTACCAAGAGTCCTCCCCTGGTCGCTTGTACGAGTTGCCATGTCCCTCCAATACCGAGAGCACACCGGGACACCTCTGAATCCTCCTTCAGTTACTGGGCCTCGAACTGGCAAGTTCCGAGGCTCGGGAACGGACGGATCCCCACCCCAGACCATGAGGGCCTCTGGGGCTGGTCAGGATGACCATGCTTATGGGGACAGCAGACACTCCTGGGTCCGGGACCCCTCACAGGGTTGGTCCGGACCGGAACCAGGAATCAAAGCCGCAGCCAAACCCTGAACACGTGACTTCAACATCTTAAATACCCCTTCCCAGACTAAGCAGCGGGGTCAGACACGCCCACTGATTGGCTCTGGGCTTGGTTCTCAGCCTGTCGCAGGTGCCTCACTGCACCTATGACCAGGCAGAACTTCAGTACAGCCCAGACAAACTGATGTAAAAGACCTGTACAATTAACCCCCAGAACTCTGTTACAGTTCTGGAAAACTAAATTTACATGTATAGCGCACACTTTAGACAAGTGTCGGCACTACATTATATATTTTTGGGGGGTATTTACTATAGTAAAAAAAAAGTGTTCATAGCGCAATAAAATTAAAACTGCAGAGGTGATCAAATGCCACCAAAAGAAATCTCTATTTGTGGGAAAAAAAGGGCGTCAATTTTGTTTGGGTGCAGCGTCACACAACCGCGTAATTGTCAGTTAAAGCGACGCAGTGCCGAATCGCAAAAAGTGCTCTGGTCACTTTGGTTTATTAAAAAAAAAATGTCCCCTGGTGTAGATCCAACATCAATCATGATGCCTGGCACACTGCTGAACCCGAAAAAAAAAAACAAAAAAACTCTGGCCTCATTGAACACTCCTGCCGACTACCTGATCTGCCTTCTGACATTTCTTAAATAGCTAAGGGGCAGGGTCACCCGATGATGTCAACGGGTCACCCCACCCCCTTGTGATGTCATTAACCCAGAATGCCCCGGTTATTGACATCACAAGAGTCACCTGCTGATGCCATCGGGTGACTCTGCTCCTTAGCCATCTAGGACCTGTCAGAGAGCAGAGCAGGCAGTCAACGGGAGCGTTTGATGAGACCGGAGGTCTTTTTTTGGGTCCGGTGGGTGTAGTGATTGATGATGGATCTACATCGGGGGACATTTAAAAAAAAACTTTAATAAAGGAATTGTCAAAAACTTGTGTTGGGTCTTTATTTACTTTTTACAATTTTTGGTGAATGGGTAGGGGTACTCATTCACATAAGGGAGAGGGCCTGCATCTGGGGGCAGATTTAGAAAAAAAAACATCTGCAGACCCCCATAACCACAGCCCAAGGTTGTGGGGAAGAGGCCCTTTTCACCATCAACATGGGGACAAGGTGTTTTGGGGTGGGGATCAGATGCCCCCCTGTCCCAAAGCACCCCCCTATGTTGAAGGCATGTGGCCTGGTTTGGTTCAGGAGGGGGGGGGGAGGGGGCGCTCGCTCAGTGCTATGGGGGGACCCCATGCGTTTTTTCCCCTGAATTTTCTATTGCCGGCATTTTACATTTCAGCTCTCAGCGGGGAAGCCCGCTGACAACTGATGAGTCATCCGTTCTTAAGGACGCGGTGGCCAGCTTCGGACGCTCATTTTTTGACCAATCTGAATTCGAATTGTCCTGAAAATTTGGAATGAGTAAAAAAACTAATAAATTAAACTAAATTAAACAAATTTCAGTGAAATTCATTACTATTTCATTCATAGATTTGGATACATCCAAATCTCTGAATAACCAAAAATTCATTTGAATTTACATTCGGACTGAAACAAAATTGCCTAGCTGTTACAGTGATCATCACAGTAACAGCAATCAAAGTGTAAAAGCAAACAAATTTCAGTGTCACCATAGTAACACTGAACTACTCTGATTTCAGGGTGTAAAAAAAAAAAAATGTAAAAAAGGAAAAAAGAAAAATGAAAAAATGTAAAAAACATGCTGTCACCCATCACTATTCCTGATCACTGCCACACCAGTCATATGATGACGCTGCTCTACACTGGGAAAAAGATTGTGAAAAAAAAAATGGATTTAATTTCTTTATTTTCCCAAAATATTGTAACAAAAAAAATGTACAACTTCAAACAACTAACCATGCCTCTTACTAAATACCTCAGGCTGTCTACTTTACAAAAAGGGGTCATTTTGGGGTAATTGTACTGTCCTGGCATTTTGGGGCCTCAAGAAATGAGATCCGTGATGAGCCATCAGTACATAAGGATTGATTAATTTTCAACGAAATATACTGTATCATAGTTTGTAGACACTATAACTTTTACACAAACCAATTAAAATACATTAATTGGGATTTCATTGGATATGTTTTGGCCGAAAAGAGAAGACTCCCGGTTGGCTGCTGATAAGGAGGGAGGAAACTGAAGCAGGGGAATGAGATGGCGCCGCCAAGCAAACCACGGGTAGGTAAATACGACTGACCATCCCACTGACCGACCGACCGACCAGGTTGTCGGTGGCATACTGTTTGCCGCCCTCCCCACCAAAAAAATTCCACCGGCCGCCACTGATCTAAATTGGCAGTTAAAATAGCACAGTGCTGAATAGCAAAAAATGGTCTGGTCATGAAGGGCATGGCAAGTGGTTAAAGTGTATATTATACCAAAACGTTTCCTTTTTTTTGTTACTTTTTTTTTATGTGAAATGTGGAAGACTTGGAACCCCGCTGGGGAAATTTACTATTGTCTAGGGTATATTGTGTTTGTATAGTTAATATTTAAATTTTAATATTTAAATCAGTGCTGTATGGTCCATAAACAAGTGTATATATATATTTTAGATTTTTTATATATTAGGCATTTCCCCTTGCTCTAATTTTAATGGTTGTAATTTATAGATGAGTTATAAAAAAGAAATAAATTTTTATGTTTAATTTGCATATTTTACATTGCCTGTCATAGAGCTCTCATCTGCTGTAAGCAAAAATAATCTGCTAAAATGTATCAGATAGCAGGAAAATGTGTTGCTGGGTGGGCAGAAACTTTATTTTGATCACCATGGTTCAATAATCATGGTGATCACATGATCTGTGATCTGTCTCCAACTGGATTGTGCAGTGGTCAGTGGTAGACCAATGCAATCTCCAAAGCCTGCTGCAGCCACTATATTAGCAAGATTAGTCAAGATTAGTCAATGATACTAGGTTTTTAAATGCTGTTGGTAATTGGTGAGGGGATGCACTGGATAGCTTCGCTGCCATTGTGCTATTGCTGGGTGTCCAGTGCGTCCCTGTACCTTTAAGGGGGGTGGGCTCCCTCCAGGCATGCCTGCCCCTAATCTGTCCAGTTATTATATATGTGCTCCAACTTGAGACTCTCAAAGTCTTAAGCCCCAAGTTACTGGTTACTAACCCTAGAAAACAACCGATGAGCTATGAGGAGGTAATTGGTAAGCCCAGAAAATTCAAGGTCGCCCCTAGGGGTTATGGCCGCTACACGTGGGGCTACCTTGAATTTTCTGGGCTTACCAAGAGTCCTCCCCTGGTCGCTTGTACGAGTTGCCATGTCCCTCCAATACCGAGAGCACACCGGGACACCTCTGAATCCTCCTTCAGTTACTGGGCCTCGAACTGGCAAGTTCCGAGGCTCGGGAACGGACGGATCCCCACCCCAGACCATGAGGGCCTCTGGGGCTGGTCAGGATGACCATGCTTATGGGGACAGCAGACACTCCTGGGTCCGGGACCCCTCACAGGGTTGGTCCGGACCGGAACCAGGAATCAAAGCCGCAGCCAAACCCTGAACACGTGACTTCAACATCTTAAATACCCCTTCCCAGACTAAGCAGCGGGGTCAGACACGCCCACTGATTGGCTCTGGGCTTGGTTCTCAGCCTGTCGCAGGTGCCTCACTGCACCTATGACCAGGCAGAACTTCAGTACAGCCCAGACAAACTGATGTAAAAGACCTGTACAATTAACCCCCAGAACTCTGTTACAGTTCTGGAAAACTAAATTTACATGTATAGCGCACACTTTAGACAAGTGTCGGCACTACATTATATATTTTTGGGGGGTATTTACTATAGTAAAAAAAAAGTGTTCATAGCGCAATAAAATTAAAACTGCAGAGGTGATCAAATGCCACCAAAAGAAATCTCTATTTGTGGGAAAAAAAGGGCGTCAATTTTGTTTGGGTGCAGCGTCACACAACCGCGTAATTGTCAGTTAAAGCGACGCAGTGCCGAATCGCAAAAAGTGCTCTGGTCACTCTGGTTTATTAAAAAAAAAATGTCCCCTGGTGTAGATCCAACATCAATCATGATGCCTGGCACACTGCTGAACCCGAAAAAAAAAAAACAAAAAAACTCTGGCCTCATTGAACACTCCTGCCGACTACCTGATCTGCCTTCTGACATTTCTTAAATAGCTAAGGGGCAGGGTCACCCGATGATGTCAACGGGTCACCCCACCCCCTTGTGATGTCATTAACCCAGAATGCCCCGGTTATTGACATCACAAGAGTCACCTGCTGATGCCATCGGGTGACTCTGCTCCTTAGCCATCTAGGACCTGTCAGAGAGCAGAGCAGGCAGTCAACGGGAGCGTTTGATGAGACCGGAGGTCTTTTTTTGGGTCCGGTGGGTGTAGTGATTGATGATGGATCTACATTGGGGGACATTTAAAAAAAAACTTTAATAAAGGAATTGTCAAAAACTTGTGTTGGGTCTTTATTTACTTTTTACAATTTTTGGTGAATGGGTAGGGGTACTCATTCACATAAGGGAGAGGGCCTGCATCTGGGGGCAGATTTAGAAAAAAAAACATCTGCAGACCCCCATAACCACAGCCCAAGGTTGTGGGGAAGAGGCCCTTTTCACCATCAACATGGGGACAAGGTGTTTTGGGGTGGGGATCAGATGCCCCCCTGTCCCAAAGCACCCCCCTATGTTGAAGGCATGTGGCCTGGTTTGGTTCAGGAGGGGGGGGGGGGAGGGGGCGCTCGCTCAGTGCTATGGGGGGACCCCATGCGTTTTTTCCCCTGAATTTTCTATTGCCGGCATTTTACATTTCAGCTCTCAGCGGGGAAGCCCGCTGACAACTGATGAGTCATCCGTTCTTAAGGACGCGGTGGCCAGCTTCGGACGCTCATTTTTTGACCAATCTGAATTCGAATTGTCCTGAAAATTTGGAATGAGTTATAAAACTAATAAATTAAACTAAATTAAACAAATTTCAGTGAAATTCATTACTATTTCATTCATAGATTTGGATACATCCAAATCTCTGAATAACCAAAAATTCATTTGAATTTACATTCGGACTGAAACAAAATTGCCTAGCTGTTACAGTGATCATCACAGTAACAGCAATCAAAGTGTAAAAGCAAACAAATTTCAGTGTCACCATAGTAACACTGAACTACTCTGATGACAGGATGTAAAAAAAAAAAAAAAAATGTAAAAAAGGAAAAAAAAAAAATGAAAAAATTTAAAAAACATGCTGTCACCCATCAGTAATCCTGATCACCACCACACCAGTCATATGATGACGCTGCTCTACACTGGGGAAAAGATTGTAAAAAAAAAATGGATTTAATTTCTTTATTTTCCCAAAATATTGTAACAAAAAAATGTACAACTTCAAACAACTAGCCATGCCTCTTACTAAATACCTCAGGCTGTCTACTTTACAAAAAGGGGTCATTTTGGGGTAATTGTACTGTCCTGGCATTTTGGGGCCTCAAGAAATGAGATCCATGATGAGCCATCAGTACATAAGGATTGATCAATTTTCAACTAAATATACTGTATCATAGTTTGTAGACACTATAACTTTTACACAAACCAATTAAAATACATTAATCGGGATTTCATTGGATATGTTTTGGCCGAAAAGAGAAGACTCCCGGTTGGCTGCTGATAAGGAGGGAGGAAACTGAAGCAGGGGAATGAGATGGCGCCGCCGAGCAAGCCGCAGGGAGGTAAATACAACTGACCATCCCACTGACCGACCGACCGACCAGGTTGTCGGTGGCATACTGTTTGCCGCCCTCCCCACCAAAAAAATTCCACTGGACGCCACTGATCTAAATTGCTAGTTAAAATAGCACAGTGCTGAATAGCAAAAAATGGTCTGGTCATGAAGAGCATGGCAAGTGGTTAAGGTGTATATTATGCCAAAACGTTTCCTTTTTTTTGTTACTTTTTTTTTATGTGAAATGTGGAAGACTTGGAACCCCGCTGGGGAAATTTACTATTGTCTAGGGTATATTGTGTTTGTATAATTAATATTTAAATTTTAATATTTAAATCAGTGCTGTATGGTCCATAAACAAGTTTGTATATATATTTTAGATTTTTTAGATATTAGGCATTTCCCCTTGCTCTAATTTTAATGGTTGTAATTTATAGATGAGTTATAAAAAAGAAATACATTTTTATGTTTAATTTGCATATTTTACATTGCCTGTCATAGAGCTCTCATCTGCTGTAAGCAAAAATAATCTGCTAAAATGTATCAGATAGCAGGAAAATGTGTTGCTGGGTGGGCAGAAACTTTATTTTGATCACCATGGTTCAATAATCATGGTGATCACATGATCTGTGATCGGTCTCCAACTGGATTGTGCAGTGGTCAGTGGTAGACCAATGCAATCTCCAAAGCCTGCTGCAGCCACTATATTAGCAAGATTAGTCAAGATTAGTCAATGATACTAGGTTTTTAAATGCTGTTGGTAATTGGTGAGGGGATGCACTGGATAGCTTCGCTGCCATTGTGCTATTGCTGGGTGTCCAGTGCGTCCCTGTACCTTTAAGGGGGGTGGGCTCCCTCCAGGCATGCCTGCCCCTAATCTGTCCAGTTATTATATATGTGCTCCAACTTGAGACTCTCAAAGTCTTACGCATGTATTTGCAAATGTCTGCAAATGAAACCCCTTGGTTTTAACATGAACTGTTAGGCAGGATCAATTTGGTTTGTTGCAGGCTGACTCCCTGCTGCAAAGACCAGTTATAAGTTGGGGTGGTTGCCATTCGTATGTACTAGGATTTTGATAGCCAGAAAAGTGTAAACAACATAAATAAAAAACTTTCAAGATGCATCTGAATCGAACTATAGTAGCTAAATTATACATAATTTATATATTTTTTATATTTATAAAATGTATATTAAGTCTTTTTTGTTAAATGGTTTAATACATGATAACATATTGTGATGTTATGCAGTATATATGTAATTCAGGTTTGTAAACACAAAGGAAGCATTTACTTTTCTTCATTAGGTGCTAATTTTGGAACAACTATTAAATGTTACATTACCTGTTGTGGTGTTTACTTCATTACATTCTGAATGCTTTAGCAGTATCATTAGATTCATTGAGTCTTGGTTATTCCCTATCATTCAGAATAGATGCCCTTGGCTGACTTCACAGGATGTGCCCAGGTGCTATAAGCCAAATATGTAATGAGGGTCATTGGACTGTGGGCACATCACAGATGTCTATGCATTGTAGACTCAGGGTGGAAGCATTGCCAATTTTTCAGGCCTTTCAGCAGCCCCTCAGTCTGTCTATATGTAGCAGCCAGTTATTCCAGACCAGTGAACCTAAGCACTGCCTTTTGATTTTCTATGACTTGCCAGTTTAAGAAAATAAAACAGATTAATACACTTAATAAGCTGATGATTAAAACACATCAAATAGATTGTTGTGCCTCATCTTGTGAGTGTTTTTGTTTCTGCAGTCTGGTAAAAAATAAATATCATCACTAATCTTTGCTGCCCAAATCATTGTGATTGATTACATGGTCTTCAGGTTTCCAAGGTATGGTTTCATCTTCATTACCTGCAGAAGATGACTTCTGGCCACTCTGGCTACTTGCAGATAAATTTCTCATTTACATAAATGCAGAGCACCTCTCCTTTTTTCAAAGAGCGTCTTAAAGAAATGAAAACCGAACCGTTTTGAACTGAACACACTTATCTGGACAATAGAGTCTAGTATTGACATAAACAATTTTCCCTAGGCTGCAGAGACAAAGCCACTTAGCCCTGAACTCATGGCAAAAAGCTAAATGCACAGATAAATTACATACACAGTAAAGGAGATATTTTACCTGCCATAGGATTTGTATTTCTGTCCATTCAGTCCTGGGATTCACACAGCACTGCCACAAAGCACATGCCTGACTTGCAGGGCAGGAGACATGCTTTTTCATTGCTGCTGCTAAAATGGTTGTAAACCTTTTACAACCACTTTTTACTACAGGCAAAGCCTATAGTTAGGCTTACCTGTAGCTACACTGGATATCTCCTAAACCTGCACGGTTTAGGAGATATCCCGGTATTTTCATGTGCCGACATCATCGGCACAAATGCGAACTTGAGCAAACTGAAGCAATGGCACGTACGTGCCGTTGCTTTAGTTGTAGTGCCGTTACCGGCGGCTCCCGTGCGCATGCGTCGGAGCTGCAATACCTGGAAGTAACCCCCCCAGAGAGATGTCGGCTGCCGGAGCAGTGAACGAGGACCGCTGTGGGGGCTTTGATCTCAGGTAAGTAATTCATAATGAGCTAGTTTTTTTTTTTTTTTTTTTATATTTTAAAGGGTTTACAACCACTTTAAGTATTGTCAGTTGTTCGCACACTATACTGTTTGCATTTGAATTGCATTTAATGATTTATTAACAAATACAAGACTGCAAAAATGGGTGTTTTTTTCATATCTTTATCTGTCTGCAGTAGCTGCAGTCTTTCTTAAAGCCAGCAACAAAATAAAAATGTAACAAAAAAAAAAAAAAGCTCACCGTAAAAATATGGCAAAATTGTAACAAAAGTTGCAAAAAAAAAATATTTTTATTTTCTGCTGTATACTCTTCAGTAACTTAAAGCAGAAATTCAGTTATTTTTTCATCTATTAAATATTCTGCCCTTGTTGTTTTAACTTTGGATTGTAAAACATTTTTCTGCCAGTAAATACCTTATCCCCACTTCCTGTTTCTTGTCTGGTAAAAAACCTAGACTTATGACATAATGCACAACTCTCTCTCACTCTTGTGAGAGTTTGCCAGGAAGGGAGTGGAGATGAGTTATAAGAGGGCCAATGAGAGCTGCAGAGCTGGAGGTGTGCCTCTGTGTGTCTGTGTAAATCCAGAAAGTGAACAGGCAGCAGCTTCAGCTGCCCACAGTGAAAATGGTTGCAGCCAGACTCAGTGGAGGTTTCTGCAGCATATTTGGCAAGTACAGAATCACAGTATATATAAAATAATATGCAAAGTGGTTGGAGGGAAGCTTCAGAATGGCAAAGATATTTTTATTACAAATGATGTAAACAGACTGCAGTTCCTCTTTAAACTTTTCTGGCTTTGCAGTTCTGGAGAGCAACGCAAAAGTAGCTGTAATTCTGTAGATGTGTGTCTCTTACCTACCAAGAAAAAAAAGAAAAAAAAAAGGAAAGAAAACAAAGTACAAACTAAACTGCAAATGCATATAACTGCAAATTGCATGGGTATAGCAAAACGTGCATTTAAAAGACAGTAAATTGCTTCTACCCATTTCCAGCAAATGCCTCTTTATTAAAGTGAGATTATAGTATATAGCTTCAAATCATAGCTTCATTTTCATTTATTACTCGTTGATGAGCTAGATAACAGTTAGACAGGTCCAAAGAGCTACTGTGTAGCAGCATGAAGCAGAGGAGCAGTCGGCTGTAATGTCGGCATTGCTGGGAATGCATCATCATAAACAGCATGAAGTATGCAAAAATACACAGCAGAGACACATCATTCAGACAGAGCACTCTAGTGGTCACAAAGGCAGATTCAGGGAAATTGGAACGTTCTGTACAAGGCGTCTGGCATACAAAGCCAAACAACTGCATGTACCAGGACACACAACATATGGTATAAAAACTAATGCTGCTATTTTTTAAATTGTCAGGAAGGTCAAGTTTAGACATCTACCTGGTGATGGAATAACGTAATAAAGCAATTATTCTCACGTTTATAGACTTTATTAGATGTTAGCAAATTAAAGCCATAACAGAATATAACATTTTGATGCTGGGTAGAGTCATAATATCTTGTATTGCATTGTACTTTTTTGCACTAAATAACTATCAGTTTTATTTATTTTTTTTATAAATTAAAAAAGTGACTAAAGATCCAAAGTGGACATCATTTGACATTAAAAAGAGCTTTTAAATGTAACACCTAACCACGTACATACACTACAGGCTATATATAAATCTTTGGGAGATGTAAATATTTGCTGGGCCTAACAGCAGTGTGGCAAATGTTGATAGAAATTGTTGACAAATGTGCATCAAATGATTTGGCCACTATAATTATGCTACAGTTGACAGTTGTGCCACACTTATCTCCCCACCTGCATTGAGTTAGGGCTTAACAGTACAGTTAAAAATTATATGTTAAAGGTGAGGATTTAAAGAATTTATATGCTAGTTTAGGTTTTTGGGATAAGGGGAAGTCTTATGCCCCGTACACACGGTCGGAAATTCCGACCACAAAATCCGTCGGATTTTTTCCGACGGATTTTGTCCGACACTGGTGTTGCATACACACAGTCGGACAAAGTTGTCGGAAAATTCAATCATTCTGAACGTGATGACGTTCGTTGCGTACGACGGGACTACGTAGAGGCTAGTAGCCAATAGCTTTGGTCTTGTAATGTGATCTGAGCATGCGTGGCACTTTGTCCGTCGTAATTCACTACACACGATCGGAAAAAGTCCGATAGGACTTTGTTGTCGGAAAATTTGAGAGCAGGAGCTCAAACTTTTTCCGTCGGAAGTTCCGACGGAAAAAGTCCGATGGAGCCCACACACGGTCGGAATTTCCGACAACATGGTCCGATAGGACATTTTCCATCGGAAAATCCGACCGTGTGTACGGGGCATCAGGCTGCATTCACATTTTCATGTAGCGAGAACAAGCATTCCCACTCGTGTCATTGTTTGAGCGATTTGCATGTGATTTTAACTTATCACATAGGGCCAGCCCATTCACTTGAATGGGCTGCTCTATGTGCATTTGACACCCGAAAAGAAGCTTCTGCTCCTTTTCGGGCAACAAGCTTCATGTGATTTTCAAAGCAGTGGTTTGCTGCGATTGCCATGTGATCCTGTCTCACAATAATTGTGGCAGAACTGCATCATGTTTGGGGTGCCATTAAGGGATAAGTGAGAATGGAGCCTTAAGAGTTGTTAAGTCTTAACATTTAAAGCTTAACTCCACTTTTGTTGAGGGAAAAAAACATTCCCCTCCAGGTAATCTATGTACATTGCAAGGATTATAACAACCTTTGTTGTAGATTCCTACCTTTTGTTGTTCTGAAGAAATCCATGTATGTTCCTCTGTGCTAAGTGGGTCTAATGGGAGTGGTTTCATAATTATCTATCAGGTGTGCACCTGCAGAGCACTAATGAGAAAATCAGCTGGGCCCGCATTCCTTTAGACGTGTTACTATTGGGAGTATCCCACCAAAAATGACATTTTTGTTGCAGGGGATGCCCGATATCTGACTTGTATCTTAGTGCAGACTTCTGGGAAAATTGGTGCGCCAATCACACAAGCAGGAAATTATGTTTCTGGGGGGTGGTCAGTACACACTGTGTACAAAACACCCCCAGGTAGCCATATTGCACTGCATTTACAGAAAATTACAGCGGCTGCAGATTGAAAAGGAAAGGTCATTTTTAATAATACCGTATATACTCGTGTATAAGCCGACCCAAATATAAGCCGAGGCACCTAATTTTACCACAAAAAACTGTGAAAACGTATTGACTCGAGTATAAGCCTAGGGTGAGAAATGCGCAGCTACTGTAAGTGGAAAAGACGGTCAACAATGCCCACTTGCAGCCTCACTGTGCCCATTTGCAGCCATAGGTCCCCCAAACTTCAAACTCGTAGTTAAGGGTTCCTGGATGCCCACTAGCTGCAGCCAAAATTTGGGGTTTCTAACAATGACATTGCTGCAGATGAACACAGTTGACTAACTTTGGGGCCCCGTATCTTGGGACTACTTAGTGCTAGGAACCCCAAATTTGGTGTGCAAACCTAGCACTACAACATATCCAAAGCTGGGGTTCCTAGCACTAAGTGGTCCCGAGATACGGGGCCCCAAAGTCGGTTCGGACAATGTCAAGCACTTTTCTGCAGCAGAGAATGACATTTTCCGAACCGACTTTGGGGCCCCGTATATTGCTTTGGATATGTTGTAGTGCTAGTTCCACTGGGTTTGTACACCAAATTTGGGGTTCCTAGCACCAAGTGGTCCAGAGATACTGGGCCCCAAAGTCGGTTTGGAAAATTTCATTTTCTGCAGCAGAAAAATCCTTGACTCGAGTATAAGCCGAGGGGGGCATTTTTAGCACAAAAAAATGTGCTGAAAAACTTGGCTTATACTCGAGTATATATGGTATTCAATTACAATGTGACTTGTGTCGCAATTGTATGCGCTAACTTCTTTTTTCTTTATTTGCTATTTTTTTTACCCCCACGAAAGTGGAGTTACCCTTTAAGATAAGTGTTAAGTTAATAGTTAAGGTATGGCTGACGTTTACAGCTATGTCACCCTTCTACTATTTACAGTGACTAAGGTATGTGAATCAAGAAGAGCATTGAACAAATTCCAGAAATCCCTAAAAAATTCGTTCACAGGGATATCTTTGATATGTTTGGCTGGGGTCCTACTTTAAAACAGAACTACAGTTTTCTTTCTCTTGTAAATGAAATTGCCCATGAGATTTTAAAATAAAAATGCAGCTCTTGCTGCAATTCTCACCTTTGCTTTGAGACTATCCCTCAAAGGAATTTTTCTCCTGCACCTTGTTGTCAGTCATTTTCCAGGTTGAATGATGGCAAGCATTATTTGACTTGCTTCCCGTGGGTCGTGGCTGTCAAGGATAACCCTGTAGGGGTATGTCATTGTCATCACACCTGCCTGTGCTCACAGAAAAATGTTGCAGAGTACAGCTCTGATATCATTACATGAGTGCTGTTCTCTGCAGTATGTAGGACTGCCCAGGACTGATGCTGGTATAGAAAATGAAAGAATGTCACATACCCTAATAGAAGTCATTTGGATTTAAGATATATTCAAAGAAACGTTTAAAAATAGTTGCAGGTTGGCAGAGATGTTAAAGTTCAGTTTAAGTTTACCAGCCCTGGACTGTGCCCTGCACTTTTATTCAGCAAAGCAGCAAGCAAACAGTTCCAAAGCAGGAGGACTTTATAAAGCATGTCCTCTGCATAAAACAAACAAAACACCTGCTTGTCTAATCCATTAACTAAACTCGGGTCAGTTCCTGACTAAGTCACTGTGCCCTCTGTTAGTGTTCTGTCAACATTGGGCCTTTACAACCAGCAGCAGGCTCACAGAGCAGAGAGAGCCTCCAACATTATGCAGCTCACGTATATATATGAAGGCCTGTGCACACCTAAGAATGTGATCTGCCTAACAGTAAAGAAGTGGACCCTCTGGGGCTTAAGGACCCAGAACAAGTTGTTTTCTCCAGTCATCAGCCCTGGAACCCCTCACGATTTATAGATGAGAAACTCAGGTGACACATACTGTATATACTGCCCACAACCCTGCCAGATACTGCCTCACAATACATTCATTTTAGGTGTCTAGGTGTTACACCACAGTCCATATTTGGTATTAGCCTAAATATGGGCATTGCACTTGAGATATTTGGACTCCACATATAGCCAGTGATAACACAGAGAAATGGGGCACTAGCAGGTACCCCCTTATTGCTCAACTCAGAGGTTCAGCAGTGAGGAGGAGGGGCCTGTCCGCCAATGAGGAAGTGACCACCTGGCAAGTTGGTGGTACATACAGTAATCACCCCCTTGGGCACCAGTGATCTGGGAGGGGGTCCCTGTTTTTATGGTGACTTTTCTCAGAGTACCCCCTAGTCCTAAATGGCATGCAAGCTGGTATTACCAGCCTGAATGCCTGTTGAAGTAGGTTTGTTCATTCTGGTGGGAAGGAGGATAGCACACTGTTAACTAGAAGTGCTAAACTTGTAATGAAATCACAAGTTCAGCAGGGTGATGACAGTAACCACTTAAGCTGCAGACCTTTTCTGGCACATTTTGATTACATGTAACAATTAGTATTTTTTGCAAGAAAATTTTCTTAGAACCGTCAAACATATATATATTTTTTTAAAGCAGAGGCCCTAGAGAATAAATTGGTGGGTTTTGCAATTTTTTATGTCACATGGTATTTGCGCAGCTGTTTTTTAAACGCAATTTTGTTTGGAAAAAATACACTATTTGGAATTTTAATGGAAAAACAAACACAACATATCACAATTTTTTTTGTGAAATATGAAATATGCTGTTACCCTGAGTAAATAGATACCAAACACACCATGCTTTGAAATAGTGCATGCCCGTAAATTTTACTATCCATAGACGACACTTTAAAAGCCTTTTCAGGTTACCATCTTAGATTTACAGATGAGGTCTAGTGGTACTGTCAATGATCTGATGTTCATGGTGATACCTCACATGTGTGGGACGATCGCTGTTTGCGTGCCTGCGTAACCGGCGTGTACGTTCGCCTTTGTGAGTGAGCACGGGGGGCACTTTTTTTTCAATTATTAATTTATTTAAGTTAAATTATTTTTTGTGTTACACTGTTTGTTTTACACTGTTGCTTAAAAAGCAACAGTGTAAGATGTCAGATGCACCAGCTGGTTGCTTGAGTCTCCCAGTGGGACAGGAGAGCCCAAGAAAGTCATGGAAGGTGGCAGGAGGGGGGGGCCTCTTCTCCCATTGCTTGTAAAAGAAATCCATTGGCTCGTTAGCTGCTAGGATTACTTATACAAGAGAGCCGACTTCGGGCAGGCAGACATCATCCCGGTACAACCACTTGAAGTCCAGCAAAGTGTGGGTACGTTGCTGATCAGAAAGTGGGTAAAGAACTTATTGAAGAACAGATGTTGAAGAATTTCTGAAAATGTAATTATCACTGGGAAAATGTTGGGTAAATGATTAACTTTTAGAGCCGGTTCAAACAGGGGCGACTCGTCAGCCGACTTAGCCGACTGACAAGTCGCGTCCCGTTCTGTACTATGGAACCGTTCTAATAGGAGTGACTCAAGTCGCTCCAACTTAGAAAAAGGTTCCTGTACTACTTTTGGGGCGACTTCAGGCGACTTGCATTGACTTCTATGCAGAAGTATTTTTGCAAGCCGCCGCCGAAGTTGGATGCAGGGCGCCTCAGGCAGTCACGCTGCAAGTCGTGCTGCCTCAGTGTTACCCGACCCTAAGACATTAGACTTGTACATTGGGTTAATGCTTGCAAATGAACTTTGGGTGATTTTGGGTGAAATTCATAGTGTTCGAAGAGTGATTTTCTTAACCATTGGTGTGTTCAGTAACCATATAATTCAATCTGAAAAACTTTCTGCACATCAGCTTTCACGTGTGCGATATTGGTTTTTGCTTGCTCTAGGTCCCTGCACAATTGCTAACCTCTATATTCTTGCATTATGTTATTAAATAAGCTCATTAGTGATCTAAATACTAAACAAGGTTAATTAATGCACAGTGAACGCTATGATTTTTGTGTCTTCTTTGTTTTTAAATGGATGCTTGTTTATAAAAAAAAAAAATTTTCAGATATGTAGCCCTCTTTTGCAGAGAAAATTCAAATCTACTGAATTTTTTTTCAACGCATTGTTTTTTAGTAATAAAATAGATTTGTAAGCTGCTCGTAGGAAGTTTTTATACACTTTATGCAAACTCTCTAAGTACATTTGCCAAGCTAACTGTAACTGTGACAGAGATAATATGATTGCAGAGAGACATTATGAGACTGTACAGATTTCAAATGAATGCAGCTTTTCCAGTCTTCACCAGCAGCTGCTTCCCTTGAGAAGTTTTCTGGATGTTGTCCCACTGAATGTGGGATGATGGAATGTAGTGTTGACCCAAGAATGCCAGCAAACAGCTTGCTCACACAAGCAGCATCCACCCTTGTCTGCCTTGTGAGGCCCAAGCTCAACATCTGAAGCAAACAGTGGAACACAGTTGCCCCCTAGCATGATGCTGTGGGAATACAGTCTATCTAGATGAATGTTAGCATTTGTTTAAAGGGATTAGAAGAAAAATATAATTTTGTCATTCCATACCCAATAGCCTTAAATAGCAGTAATATAATGCACATTGTCATGTCACAGGAGCACTGCTGGACTTTAGAAAAATATAGATACACTTTTCTTTAATCATTTGAGCTCCGGAAGATTTTATCCTCTTCATGACCAGGTGATTTTTTGCTATTCAGCACTGTAATACTTTAACAGGTAATTGCACGGTTATGCAAGGCTGTAGCCAAGTGAAATTTATATAATTTCTTTACCACAAATATAGATTTCATTTGGTGGTATTTGATCACCGCTGAGTATTTTATTTTTTGCAACATAAATGAAAGAAAACCGAAAAAAAAAAAAAAAACAATCTTTTTTACTTTCTGCTATAAAACATAACCAATAAAAAAAATTTAATTTCTTCATAAATTTAGGGCAAAATGTATTCAGCTACATGTTATTCATAAAAAAAAAATCCCAATAAGTGTATATTGATTGATTTGCGTGAAAGTTATAGTGCCTACAAACTATGGTGTATATATACTGGAATTTTTATTTGAAAATGTTTTTTTATACTACTAATGGCGCAGATCAATGACTTACAAAGGGACTGCGATAGTGTGGCGGAAAATAAGACACTAACTGACGCTGGAGATAACTGACCAACTGCCACTGACAACACCAGTGACAGTGATCAGTGATAATACTATACATGGTCACTGTACTAATGACACTGACTGGGAAGGGGTTAACATCTAGGGTGATAAAGGGGTTAAATGTATGCCTAGCTATGTGTAATGTGTGTAAAGTGTGCTGCTTTTACTAACATGTGTCTCAGTTTCTCATTCCTGATTTGCAGGGATGAGAAACCAACAGATTGCTCCCTCTGTACAGAGCTCTGTGTTATTTACCAACTCGGAGCTCTGGGGGGTAATTGCACACAGCCAATCAGCAGGTCTCGGGCATGAATAATTGGCAAGGACTTGCTGACAGTCTCCCACTGTGTACAATCACATTGGGTGCCTGGTGGAGGGTTGCACATGCGCACGCCCTAAACTCAGAAGTACCAGTACATCTCTTTGCCTACAGCAGCCGCTCACCCACAGTACATTGCGGGCAGGCAGGCGCCAAGTGGTTAAAGCATATGTATATTTGTTTGTGTAATTTTCTATCATGCTCGGGACTCAACAAATTTTCTATTTTAGTCAAGTAAATATTAAATATTATTTACATTTACAGCAAGTAAGGGGACCTTTTCACATGTTTTTCTAGCTAACCTTCTCTGCTTCTTGGAAAAAAGCCTATTGTTTATACAGCTCAATAGCTCAAGCTTAAAAAGTCAGAGCAGAAAAAAATAATTATGCATTCTTCAGACAGCTCCAATTAAAATTTGGACACTCTCTGCTCACTGAAGACCTAGAACCAAACAATCAGCGGTCTTCACTCCGTGCTCAGTCTTAGAGACAGCAGGGGACAGATGCAGCAGACAGAAACAGCATCACACCGATGTTGCATCCACCTAGGTGAGTATAAATGTTTTTTGCTTTTTTTTAATTCCCATTTTTCTCTTTTAAATAGAATCTGATCCTACTCCTATTATACAGCACACACATTTTCCACAGTCCTTGCATCCACAAAATGCCTTATAATTACTGTGCTGGGTCAGATTCTTGTAGACACACTTAATTCTGAAGGATAAAACATTCTTAAGCCAAAAGGATAAGTACCTCAAAACTTTATATATCGGGAAGTGTCGTACTGATGAAAGAAAGATGATAAAATTATATCTTTAATCAAGTGAGAGATTAGGTGGGCTCAGTCAAAAACTTTGAAAAACTGATCTGCATAAATGAATTATGAAAACTGTCTGTAAGAAGCACGATAAAAAAAAGAGCAATAATAGGAGTAATAAATGTATTGGGACACAGAATATCATCTACTTTTATACGTTTTTTTTTTTTATAAGGATTTTTTGTTTTCCCTTTTATTGGTGGAGCTAGATGGACTAATGTTAATGGCTAGCAAAAATAAAGTCGGAAGTCCCATTTGCGTCTGTTTTAGCTGATTGCTGACAGCCCTAAAGCACTGTATATATACGTGATCCTGCATTTCTGGGTATCAGTTGTGCATGCCCGCCACCAGAGGCTCGCCTGTGCACAGCGGAAGTCAATCAGCGGGTCCGGCGGACTTGATGCCCAGCGAACGTTCATTACACAGGTGGAACAGCAGTCTGCCTATGTAAACTAATATTTACTATATATCGCTAGTGTGATATAATTTCCATCTATATTACATTATATTTATTTCCAGATCACAAATGCATATTGCCATTGCATTTTTGAATGCACATATGGAATATGTGTGTGTGTGTATATATTTTTTTCTATCCAAGAATGTAATTTGCCTCTATCCATTTATTGTTTAATGTTTACTAAAAATGCTGCCTGTATCAATATGAACTTTCCGCTAGATGGCAGCACTAGGTATATATAAATACTAGTACATCCAGCTCATCTAAACTAGCTTGAAAAAGGAGCATGCATTCCTCCCACCACCAGGGTGCACCAGCCCAGAAACATGTCGCGATCAAGCCTGTGAGGTCATCCCCTCTAGCACTTCGATCCAGGAAGTATTCCAAGCCTTTTTCCAGCTCTCCACCATCATAACATCTTTCTTCCGGCCGGGAGACCCCACAGAGCAGCTGAGACAACATACCTTCTACTAACCAGTGTGATGGATGCCCCACAAAGCGTTTACACACAGATGTACCCTTCCTTGTTTACCTAGATGTAAGTTACTATGTGTTTTTATTAATACACATTTTACAGTCTAACTCAGAGGCGCATGCATTTGTTTTTTCTTGCCTAAACAAGGCAGATTGCTGTTCTGTCAGTATGGAAGGTATTGATCCTGTATCCCTGCAAAGCAGGGACATGGATCCATGCCTTCCATTAGTAAAAGCACCTCCCCTACAGTATTAAAACACTGGTCAGGTGCACAGTTAACCCTTTGATCATCCCTGATGTTAACCCCTTCCAGCCAGTGTCATTAGTACAGTGACAGTGCATAGTTTTACCACTGATCACTGTATTAGTTTCACTGGTTCCCAAAAAAGGGTCAAAAGTGTCAATTAGGTGTCTTGTTTGTCTGCAGCAATATTGTAGGCCCACTATAAGTCACTGATCACATTACTAGTAAAAAATAAATACAAATTGTCACGGTTATGCAGTAATCTTCCCCTGTTTGCTTACCTCTCCTCATGTGTTCAGACTAAGAGGCCAGCCACTCTCACCTGGTGGTTTTTATAACCTCTCCTCTAAGCATGGGTCCACCCCAGGCCCTATCAGGGAAACCTATATTAACCTGTGCACTGCAAGCCAGTGGTGCTGATCAACCATTGTGTTTCCATGGTGTGTTCGGCTTCCTGGTTCCTGCTTGTCGTGTGCTCTGTGTTTGTCTCTGTTACCGACCTTGGAGTGTTCTCAATGATTCCTGTCTGCTTGTGACCTTGACCCTTTGGCATGTCCCCGACCATCCCTGTCTGCCTGTGACCCTGAACCTTTGGCGTGTACTCTGTTGTTCCTGTTTGCCTGTTGCCCTGAACTCTGCCTTATCCCCTTACTATCCTTGTCATTCCAGCCTGCTGCTTCCTTCTCCTGTAGTCTACTGTGAGCGTGAGCTGTGAGACCTTGGGGGCCGCGACCTGGAGCCAGACTGCAGCGAAATTCATCCTCACCACTAGAGGCTCTGGCGAACACCTGCTGGCTCTTAGACTCCGCGCCCTGGGGAATCTATGCTCTAGCTCCCACTGGGATCTGTGTTAGTGATCCCGTAGACCTGTGTCCTGAATCTCCCTGGGTACAATCCGCAGCAGTCAGTCCTAAGGTCCACTACCTAGCGGTGCACTTCTGACTCCTACTGAGTGCACCTGTCACCTGGTCTCAGGTGACCTGACAGTTTGATCAGCCATGGACCCGGCTGATGTGCCGCTTCCGGCAGGTGATCCATTGCAGGGCTTAGTTCGCAGACTTGAGGCCCAAGAATCGCATCAGACCCAGGTGATGCGATTCCTTCAGGATCTGGCATCCCGTTTTGAACAGGTGCAGGCCTCATTAGGACCCCCGGTTCAACAACCTCAACCGCTATCTGCAGCTGCACCTATCGCACCAGTCGCATCCACGCATTCATATTTACTGCCAGCTCCGTCACGTTTCTCTGGGGACTCCAAGGCCTGCAGGGGCTTCCTCAGCCAATGCACCATTCATTTTGAGCTCCAGCCTCAAAACTTTCTGTCTGATCGGGCAAAGGTTGCTTATATCATATCCATCCTGTCAGGCGAGGCGCTAGCTTGGGCTGTCCCTCTGTGGGAACTGAATGATCCAGTGGTTTCTAGCCTGTCTGATTTCTTGAAACTTTTTCGGAATATCTTCGAGGAACCGGGTCGTGTCTCCTCAGCGGCTAGCGCTCTTTTACGTCTCCGTCAAGAGTCTGCTTCTGTGAGACAGTATGCTCTTCAGTTCCGTATCCTCACAGCTGAATTAAGCTGGAATAATGAGGCCCTAGTTGCAACCTTTTTACATGGCCTCTCTGATAGAGTGAAGGATGAATTAGCAGGAAGATCCCTTCCTGCTGATCTGGACAGTGTCATCACCTTGTGTAACCAGATCGATATTCGCTTTCAGGAGAGGGCCCTGGAAAAAAGACTCCAGCACTCCCCGTTCTTTAGTCAGCCTGAGCTCCCAGTCCCCTCTCTTCGATCCGATGAGCACCCCCTGCCTGCTGAGGAACCTATGCAGTTGGGCTGGACCAAGTTATCTCCCGAAGAACGCGCTAGGCGCAGAACTCTGGGCCTATGCCTCTATTGTGGGGTCAAAGGTCATTTCCGTGACACTTGTTCTCTTCGTCAGGAAAAACGCTCAGGGCTAATACATCTGGAAGGTGGAGTATTAGACCCTGAAATATCACCTTCACCTTCTCGTCTTCTCCTTTCTGTGTTGCTTCATGTCGGCACTTCCTCTCGTTCGGTCTCAGCACATCTGGATTCCGGAGCCGCTGCCAATTTCATGGATTGGGAAACTGCATCCTCCATGAGACTTACCCTTTTGCCCCTTACAACGCCATTGGTGGTCTTGGCGATTGATGGCACTGTTCTCCCAGGGGGCCCTATCTGCTTCCAGACCCTTCCTGTCAAGATGTCAGTAGGGACACTCCACCAGGAGTGGATATCCTTCCTTGTCTTACCTAAGGCTTCATCTCCTATCATATTAGGTCTTCCTTGGTTACGGCTCCATTCCCCACACGTTGACTGGACTGCTGGACAGATCCTGGCTTGGGGTTCCTCCTGTTCCTCTTCCTGCCTACTCAAGGTTACCCCAAAAGAGAAACTTCCTGTTGTCACCATCCCAGTAGCTTCTGCTATTCCCACTGTATATAGTGATCTCTGGGATGTGTCCTGCAATAGTCAGACTGATGCACTCTCTAGGTCATGTGGCACTCTGGATGAGGGGCCCACCTATGATCCTGAGTCGATCTTTCACTCCAGTTTGCATAACCATTTACTTTTGCCTGTCCCTAATCTCCCTTGGACGCACAGCCAGGCTAACTTGTCCGCAAGTTCCACAGTGGCTGTGCCCTGTGATGCGATTGAGATGGTCACTACACCTGACAATACTATTCAGTCGGCCTCTGCATTAGTTATGTCAGTCCAGCCCATACCCAGTAAGCTTTCTGCTTCTTGTTCAGGACCTTCTGTAACCTTGCCTCATCCTACTGCTACTATGCCCTTAACCATTCCTAAAAAGCCTTTAGTCCTCAAGTCCTCTCGTCCTCTCCCTACCTCGGTTCCGGTCTCTGAGGATAATCTAAAATATGAGGTTAGTCAAGTTTTGGATTCCCGCCTCCGTAAAGGCATTGTTCAGTACCTCATACATTGGAAAGGGTTTGGTCCTGAGGAGAGGTCTTGAATCACTGCATCTGAGGTCCTTGCTCCTCATCTGTTGAGGGGGTTCCATCTGGAGTTTCCCTTTAAGCCTGGACCCAGGTGGGGGAGGGGGAGGCCTCATAAGAGGGGGGGGAGGTACTGTCACGGTTATGCAGTAATCTTCCCCTGTTTGCTTACCTCTCCTCATGTGTTCAGACTAAGAGGCCAGCCACTCTCACCTGGTGGTTTTTATAACCTCTCCTCTAAGCATGGCTCCACCCCAGGCCCTATCAGGGAAACCTATATTAACCTGTGCACTGCAAGCCAGTGGTGCTGATCAACCATTGTGTATCCATGGTGTGTTCGGCTTCCTGGTTCCTGCTTGTCGTGTGCTCTATGTTTGTCTCTGCTACTGACCTTGGCGTGTTCTCAACAATTCCTGTCTGCTTGTGACCTTGACCCTTTGGCATGTCCCCGACCATCCCTGTCTGCGTGTGACCCTGAACCTTTGGCATGTACTCTGTTGTTCCAGTCTGCTATCCTTGTCGTTCCAGCCTGCTGCTTCCTTCTCCTGTAGTCTACTGTGAGCGTGAGCTGTGAGACCCTGGGGGCCGCGACCTGGAGCCAGACTGCAGCGAAATCCATCCTCACCACTAGAGGCTCTGGCGAACACCTGCTGGCTCTTAGACTCCGCGCCCTGGGGAATCTATGCTCTAGCTCCCCCTGGGATCTGTGTTAGTGATCCCGTAGACCTGTGTCCTGAATCTCCCTGGGTACAATCCGCAGCAGTCAGGCCTAAGGTCCACTACCTAGCGGTGCAATTCTGACTCCTACTGAGTGCACCTGTCACCTGGTCTCAGGTGACCTGACACAAATTCTATAAATATATCTAGTTTGTAGATGCTATAACTTTTGCGTAAGCCAATTAATATTGTGATTTTACCAAAAACATGTAGTAGAATACATATTGGCCTAAATTTATGAAGAAAATTGATTTTTTATTTTTTTTTTTTTTTTTATTGGATGTGTTTTATAGCAGAAAGTAAAAAATATTGTAATTTTTTTCAAAATTGTCAGTCTTTTTTTTGTTTATAGCACAAAAAATAAAAACCACAGAGCTGATCAAATACCACCAAAAGAAAGCTCTATTTGTAGGAAAAAAACATCATAAATTTTATTTGCGTACAGCATCTTACGACTTTTGTCAGTTAAAGTAATGCAGTGCCGTATCCAAAAAATGGCCTGGTCATGAAGTGGGGAAATCTTCCAGAGATGAAGTGGTTAAAGGGAGAAAAGGTGCCCAGATAGGAGATCCGGGTTATTGGGCAGGTGAAAAGGGGTCTGGGAATGTACTTGGATTGAGAAGTGCTACACCAACAGTAATGACAACGGTGGCTGAGGGGAGGAGCTAATAGGTGAAGGCGTGTGACAGGCAGAAGGGAGGCGCTAATAGGTAAAGGTGTGTGACAGGCAGAAGGGAGGAGTTTATAGGTGAAGGAGTGTGACAGATAGAGGGGAGGAGCTGATGGCTGAAGGAGTGTGACAGACGGGGAGGGGCTCGTGGATTGACAGGAGGATACACATCCATACTGCACCAACAAGAGCAGAGGCTGAAGGGAGTAATAAATGGGTTAAAGAGGAAGTAAACTCTCCCACTCTGATGCTTCTTTTCATTTAGTCCATTATAATAAGTAATTATCAAACTATAGCCACTGTAATCCAGCCCAAATCACAAATTACTTACTGTTTAAAGAAACTTTAAAAAACTTGTTTCCAGGGGTAAGGCAGCGCCATCTTAAGCATTGTTTTCTGAGTTCACAGTAGAGTGTATTTCCGCCCTTACATTGAGCACCTCCTGTACTTTTAACCAAGCCTCCTTCTCAATCCAACGTTTCTATGGCAAACCTGCTTCCCTGCTCATAGCTGACTTGTTTAATTTCATAGTATTTACTTGTGCCGATTATCTAATGTTTGCCTATGTCAGTCTTATCAGCTTCAGCTGATAAGACTGCAGTAATGCTGTCCGATAGACATGTACATTCGTCTTTGTTCAAATGCATTTTCGTCCGAATTTCAGGTATTTTCGTTATTTAACAAACGATAACGAACGTGTAGAATATGAAAACTGAAAAGATCCGACAAACAAATGCTTTATTTTCATTTTTGTTGTGACAACAGTTCGATATAGATAGGAGATTCGACATGACGCTGACAATAGTGATCTGTGTCCATCGAACCCGTTTTCGAATGTGCCTAACCTTAGCTCTATTAGTCCAAGAAAAGATTTGACATAGAGAGAAAAGATTTGACATTATAGAGACAATAGCAAAAAAGGTCGAATGTGCCTAACCTAACTCTATTAGTCCAAGATTATTTGACATAGAGAGAAAAGATTCGACATAAAGATTCAACGAAGCAGTCGGCGCGAGACAACATTTATGGTCAAATGCTCTGCCCATGGCTATAGAAGAATTCTAATGTTGGTTGACTAGTAATAATAATTATTAAATATAATTATTACTAGTGTCATACAACATTAGAATTCTACTATAGCTTGTAGGCAGAACATTTGACCAGAAATGTACGATTGTAGCGTCGTACAGTTTAGCTGCTCCGTCGAATCTTCTTAGAACATTTGACAGACACCATAAGCCTTTAATGACAGATTCAACCTTAATTATTTCGGATTTTCGGACAAATGCATTTTTTAACGAAACAAAATAAATAAAAACAAATTTCGGGAGTAACTAAATAAATTTTTTTTTCGGACGAAAACTAAATTCCGAAACAAAATATTTCAATGTGCACATGTCTACTGTCCGATGCCTTTTTTTCCACTCCATGTGATGTCACGTGGTCACATGGGAAGCTCTGAGTTATTATGCAGTCTTGTGGGATTTCAGTGTTGTGCCGTAGGAAGTCCTGATAATAGATAGACAAGCACACAGAGTGTGCCGTAAATCATGGGAGATATGGGCATGCTCAGTGAAGTCATTCTAAAGAACAAAAAGGATTACAACAATACTAAGCAAGTAAGGATATATCTACAAGCAGTGTTCATTAGGGTTTTTTATGCTGATTTACATGGGACAAAGTTGTGGGGGGGAGTTTACAACCACTTTAAGGAATATGAGAGGCAGCAGGGAGGAGCACAGGGATCACCCAGGTTGTAAACAAACAGCACTGGCGAGAGAGACTGTGCAACAGTAGCTGTCAAGCCATGTCCCGGCAGGAAGGAAGCTGTGGCCTAGTACCAGAAACAGTGGGGAAAGAAATGCAATCGCTGAAAAATGTATTCTGCAATATTCTGTACAAAATGTTTTAGAAATATATGAATCCCATGTAAGTATTGGACATATGGTGTAGCATATAGAATGATAAAATAATGCATGTATAGATGGATAGATAACTAATCTACTAATATTAATAAAACCATGTTGAAAATTCTGCTAATTAAACACAGCTTGAACAAGGGAACTTGAGGAAGATGCTCTTTCTCCCATGTGTCCTCTATAATTGTTATGATGATATGCGCTGATACGCATGTCACAGTGCTGGACCTTTCATTTTCACATGAGGATTGCCTTCCATGCAAAACACATAATTATCTCCTAATAAGACACAAAGATGTGCATATCACACACACCAAGATTGCTTTAATAGCCATTAAAACTGTTTTTCCCTGCTGTTAATTTTATAATAAAAATGAGGCCAGACCACTGCAGAGATATGAGACCAGTGTTTTGATATAGTTCTCACCTTTGTATTTATGGTGGGTATGACATTCCTGGGTCTTGCTTCATTAATAATCTGCTTCCATTAATACTGATGGCTATTTAACACATCCTCTTAGAGTCCATAAATTAATTTGACTATGAAGCCTCAATAGTGTTCGCCTGCATTCTGCTCATTAAGTTAATGCCATAGGCTTAAATATTCAGAATTAATAGGAATAATATATGAGCTAAATGAGGTACTCTTTCTCTGTAAAGTGTCACAATGTCATGTATGATTAAAGGAGAAGGTGAGAAATAGATAAAAGTATAGAATATTGCTTCTTTTTATACTAGTAGCATATACTGATTTTAACCTACCAACTGCAAAGCATGGTCTATGCCTTGTCTGTATTTTGCAGGCAAGTTTGGTACATTTTCTTAATTTTTCTGGGTGGAATTCAATACTGAATAAGAAAAAAAAATGTAAAAAATTAAGTAAATTGATATGCTTTAGTTTAATCCATAAGTAAAATAATAAATACGTTTGTATAAAGATATGAACGATTAAAGGAATACATATATATACATTTACTATAGCGCTGCAGCGCTAATTACTGCAAATTAGTGCTAAAACGGTATTCACTATAGTGCTGATAAAAAAATACTCCCAAAATCTAATTTACTATAGTTCCCTGAAAACAAATAGCGCCCAAACCCTTACTCTGCTAAAGCCTGGAGTAGTGCATATGGAAAAAATGTTTAAAGCATGATATAATTGCCTAAATGGTACTGAAATATTGGGTATATTATTTAACCACTTTCAGACCGGACCATTTTGCTGGCTTAAGACCAGACCACTTTTTGCGATTCGGCACTGCATCGCTTTAACTGACAATTGTGCGGTCGTGCAACGTTGCTCCTAAACAAAATTGACGTCCATTTTTTTCCCACAAATAGAGCTTTCTTTTGGTGGTATTTGATCGCCCCTGCGGTTTTTATTTTTTGAGCTAAAATAGGGGATAGTTTTATAGCATTTTTATTAATAATTGTTTTTTTACTAGTAATAGCGGCGATCAGCGATTTTTATTGTGACTGCGACATTATGGCAGACACATTGGACATTTTTGACACATTTTTGGGACCATTGTCATTTTTACAGCAATCAGTGCTATTTAAAGGTACTGATTCCTGTGTAAATGACACTGGCAGTGAAGGGGTTAACCACTAGGTGGCAGTGTAGGGGCAGTGCAGGGCTGGAAGATCTACTAAAGCAGGCCAGAAGAGTGTGTAGCTATTTTAGGTGGTCATACACAGCCAGTGCTCAGTTGGCTGAAATTCAGCGTGAATTCCACCTTCCTGTAAACCGCCAGATTTGTGACATGCCCACAAGGTGGACCTCTACTTTGGCAATGCTGCAATGGCTGCACATTCAGCAGCTGCACATGCAGCAAATGGCTGTCAACAAGTACCTGTGTGAGTATGGAACAACAACAGGCTCAGGCTGGATCAACTTTTTTCCTAATACCAATGGCTGCTCATAAAGGATGCATGTACTGTACTGTCACCATTTGAGGAGGCCACAAGGATGGTGAGCTGTGACAATGAATGCATCAGTGACACAATCCCTGTTGTGTTCCTGCTGGAGCAGACTCTGCATGGCATATGGACAGGGCACTCAAAGCAGAGCAACAGATGAAGACGAGAACTTTCTTTCCTCTCAAGGCCCACTTTATGCAGACACCATTGTTCCTATGCCACAGAACACACAAGAGAGAGAGAGAGGAGGAAAAGTATTCTGGCCGATTCGGAGGCATTGAAGCAGAGGAAGACATACGTCAAACAGTAAGAGATGGTTTTCCTTCCGCAGAACCCTTGGGAGTAGTACGTGGCTGAGAGGAGGCAGTTCCAGATACTATAATCCACAGTGACTGTTCTGTCTCAAGGACATTCAGCTAAACCATTCTTATCCCATAAACATGATACCATATTTCTTCGATCGCAGTTTATTGGAACAAGCTAGGTGAAACTACAAATAACAAGAATAAACCTTGATAAGTACAATATCCCATAAATTTAGCATACATTTCAAAGACAAATATACACAGTACAATATGAGACAGTAAACACTCACTTTTTAAGTTCAATGAGGGATTGATGGTAAGAGATTGAAACAGGACATCTTGCAGTCTAGAAAAGCATGATGAATGTGTCTCTTCCTGTGAGACTTTACCCAGAATACTTTGCTTTCCAAGTACTTCCTAGGTTATAAACTTTAATAACAACATTTACACAATAGAAACAATACCAAAAAGGGACGCTAGATGGCGCCTACGCTCTGCAAATGATTCCTATAAAAAGTAACAACAGTAAATGTCATTTACAACAACACAAATGCAGATAATCAGAATATATCCATCTGATGGACAGAACACTCCCCGCCTGACGTCAAGTGACGTCACTAACAGAGTCCTCCGTAGAAAGTAACAGAACAAGTTCAGTCACTGGTCTCAAGAACACTTTGGCCTCATTCTGTTGAAAGGTCTTGACCTCGACCTTACGGACAAGATTATCTTTGCTTGGCAGTACTTTGGTGACTAGACCTAAAGGCCACATGTTCCTTAGTGTCTGGCAATCTCTCATGAGCACAACATCACCAAGTTTAAGGTTAGGTTTTTCTGAGTGCCACTTCCTCCTTAGTTGAAGAGTAGATGTGTATTGCTCCCTCCACCGACTCCAGAAGGTATTGGCAAGAGTTTGAACTTGTCTCCATTGACGTTTGTAAAGGTCCTTCTCACAAAACTCTCCAGCTGGAGTACCTACAAGACCAGTCTTTTGCGTGAGCAACATGGTAGGTGTAAGAACCATTGGATCTTCAGAGTCACTTGAAATTGAAGTTAAGGGTCTGGCATTAATGATGGCTGTAACCTCTGCCATAAATGTCACTAAACACTCGTGAGTAAGCCTTGCAGTTCCTACTTGTAGGAAGATAGAGTCAAGAATTCTGCGGGCTATGCCTATCATCCTCTCCCACACACCTCCCATGTGAGAAGAGTGAGGTGGATTGAAGATCCACGTGCAGTCTTGCTTACTCAAATACCTTTTTACACTGGGGATGTCCAAGTTGGAAGGAATTTGCAGTTCTTTCACTGCTCCTACAAAGTTAGATCCTCTGTCAGAGCGAATGAGTTTCACTGGGCCTCGGATTGCAATGAAACGTCTAAGAGCATTAATGAAACTTGAAGTGTCCAGCCTGGGTATGGTGTGTTCAGGCAGTGGTGCAAGTTTTGCTTTTCCCATTACAAACCCTATGTGGCTTTGTCCTTTAGTGTCTATGGTTTTCAGGTAAGCTACAGCAGCAATTGCTTTAACAGAAGCATCCGCAAACACACAAAGTCTTTGCATCTGAACATCTGCAGATGACAGAGGAGCATATGGGCGTGGAATTTTAAGATTAGATAGCGCTGTTAGTGAGTCCTTCCACTCTAGCCATAGGTTCTTCCTGTCGGTGGGGAGAGGGTGGTCCCAATCTAGCGACTCACAGGTTAAGTCTCTGAGTAGTGCCTTACCCTGGATGGTGACAGGTGCTGCAAAGCCTAAAGGATCGTATAGGCTGTTTATGGTAGACAGGACACCTCTACGGGTAAAGGGTTTTTCTTCTGTGTTTACTTGGAAAGTGAAGGTGTCAGATCTTAAGTCCCAAAGCAAACCAAGGCTGCGTTGCATGGGGAGTGAGTCTGTGCCTAGATCTAAGTCCTTTAACTCGTTGGAATGGTCTTGGACAGGAAAGGCTTCTAAAACTTCTCTACTGTTGGAAGCAATCTTGTGGAGCCTTAAGTTGGAACACGCAAGCATTGCCTGAGTTCTTTTGAGGAGACTGATTGCGGCTTCATTTGTGGGTAGTGATTTCAAGCAATCATCTACATAGAAATCCTTGTCCACAAATTGTCTGACATCTGACCCATACTCTGACTCTCCCACTCTAGCAGAGTGTCTGAGGCCATATATAGCAACTGCAGGGGAAGGGCTGTTGCCAAATATGTGCACCTTCATGCGGTATTTTGTGATGTCTCCAGAGGGGTTGTTGTCCCTGAACCAGAGAAACCTCAAAAAGTTTCGGTGTTCTTCCTTAACAAGAAAGCAATAGAACATTTGTTGTATGTCTGCCATGAATGCGACTGAATCCTTGCGGAAGCGGAGAAGTACTCCCAATAGTCTGTTGTTGAGGTCAGGGCCAGAAAGAAGGACATCATTTAGAGAGACACCTTCATGCTTGGCGCTGGAATCAAACACCACTCTAATCTGCCCTGGCTTCTTAGGGTGATAGACCCCAAATATGGGTAAGTACCAACATTCTTCTGAGTCTTTGAGGTCTGGAGCTACCTCAGCATGGCCATTTTGGAATATTTTGCCCATGAAGGAAAAGAAATGTTCTCTCATCTCTGGTTTCCTTTGCAGATTGTGTCTTAAGGAAGTGAGGCGTTTATATGCTAGTTCCCTGTTGTTAGGCAAACGTTGTCTCTGTGGCCTAAAGGGAAGAGGTGCTACCCAGTTATTACTCACGTCTTTCTCCATACTGCTTTCCATAACCTCTAGGAAGATCCTATCCTCAATGGACATTGCTACCTGGTTGTCTTCCTTTGTTCTCCTGAACACTGAGTGTCCTAAGTCGCTTTGGTCATCGTCATAGGCATTGCTGTCACAGAGGGAACTTAGGAAAGGAAGAGGTACAGGGTTGTTGTGCGGTAGCTCCTTTATGAGGATGCGATTTTGACAGGGTTGGAACAGAGAAGGACGACCATTCTCGAGGGTACTAGTGAGCAGATTATTAACAGATGCCGGTTTGTGTGCACCTCCCAGGCAAACATCACCTATAATGACCCACCCAAGATCCAGCTTTTGGGCATATGGCGCACTTTTAGGACCGTTGATCAGTTTCCTTACTTTGTGGACTTGCAAGATATCCCTCCCTAGGAGTAAGATTATCTGAGCCTGATCATCAAGTTCTGGTATGAGATGTGCTATGTGCTTCAAGTGAGTCTGGTGAGCTGCTGCGTCTGGTGTGGGAATCTCCGATCTGTTGTCTGGCATCTGGTTGCACTCTATTATGGTCGGCAAGGGTAGGCATGTCTTACCATCCATAGATTCAATTTGTAGGCTGTCAGCTCTTCTCCCCGCCGTTTCCACTGTACCTGCACAAGTCCTAAGGGAGTAGGGGCTGCTGGGGCCTTTAAGGTTTAGAATGTCAAAAAACACAGGTCTGGCTAGTGACTTATTACTCTGATCATCCAAAATGACGTAGAGCTTGACTGCTTTGTCTCTGCGTCCCTTTGGGTAAACTTTCACTAGACAGATTTTAGAGCAAGATCTGCCACCTGTACTTCCTTTGCAGACTTCAGTGCACTGTGAAGTGATTGCTGTGGTATCTGTACTAGAGTCTTTGGTCTCCCTGCCTTGCTCCTTGTCACCATGGACAGGTGGGAAGGTTCTTGGAGTAGGCTTTGGGTGTAAAGCTGTGTGGTGCTCTGTGCTGTCACACTCTGTGCATTTGACACTGACCTTACAGTCCTTGGCGAAGTGTGTAGACGAAGAGCAGCACTTGTAACAGATGTTGTTATCTTTGAGGAAAGCTTTGCGTTCCTGGATGGTCTTTGTCCTGAAGGCTCTGCATTTCAGAAGAGGATGTGGCATCTTATGTAGAGGGCAGAACTTCGTTGGGTCATTGTCTTGATCCTCTGGCTGAGACTCTGCAAATCTGTGGGAAGAAATGTTAGTTTTGTGCACTGCTACTGGAGCTCTGAGTTGCTTAGGGCCAGCAGAAGTGATGTAAGACACTGGAAAAATGAAGCTGGGGTCATCTTTCGTTCCTGCTTGTCTGTCTTCAAAGTCCACAAACTCACTAAATGGTGGAAAGGGCACATTGTGTTTCCGTTTGTAGTTACAGCCATGAGCAATCCATCTTTCGTGTAACTCATAAGGAAGTTTTTGAGCTAAGGAGTTAATACCTCTAGCAGAGTCAAGATAAGAAAGGCCAGGTAAGTCACCTTCCGCTTTAGCAACTTGTAACTCCATACATAGGTCACTGAATTCTCTGAGTCTTTGGTAACCTCTGCTAGGTATTTTTGGAAAGTCTTCTATCCTTTTAAACAGTGTACTCTCTATAGCCTCTGGTGAGCCATAACATCTATCCAGTCTGTTCCAGATGTTTGTAAGGCCTATCTCAGGGTGGTTTATATTAATGTCTCTGATCCTTTTGGCGTGTTCAGCAGAATCATTGCCAAGCCACTTTACAAGGAGTTCTATTTGTTGTCTGCAAGATAGATCTAGACCTTGGATAACACTCTGGAAAGAGGATCGCCACGCCCTGTAGTGTTGAGGGCGATCACTAAATTTGGCAAGTCCTTGGGTAACTAACTCGCGTTTGGCCAGGAACTTGGCAAAGTCTACAGTAGCCTGATTGGCATTGGGGTAGGCTGCTGGTGTATTGTGGTGCGGTGTAAAGGCATACCTGATAGAAGTCTCTTCTTTAGGCTCTCTGGGCTCAAACTTGCATACGGTTGGCAGTTCGTACCGGCTCGTTGCATACACCTTTGGAGTGAAGACAGGTGTTTGATGGTTGTATGAAGGTTGAGTACCTTGTGGAGTAGAGGGTTTGGTTGGAACTGGAACGTCTGGAACACTGTCAGATTTTTCTTGCCTGTGGCACTGGGGTCCAAGGTCGTCTTGTTGCTGCTTGACTTGGAGTGACTCCCTGACGTCATGTTTAATTTCTTGTTGTGGGATGCTGCTTGGGTCACAGTGCTGGTAGACATAATCCGACGTGCGTTGCTTCTGCTTCTGCAATGGCGGCGGCAGCATCTCGTTCCACTGCCAGCTTCTCCATGTTGGCGTCCAAGATAGCTTGCTGCAGTTTCAGAGATGCCTCCTGCTGAGCTCTTTCGTCTTCAAGGTGGGCCTTTTCTTTTTTCATCTGCAGTTCTTGGTCTGCGAATGCGGCCCTGGCTCTTGCTGCTTCAGCTTTCGAACGGGCGATAGCTGCTGCATTTGTGGCAGATGACCTAGATGAGCTTGCTTGTGATCGTGTTTTGTAAGAAGATGTTCTACTGTGAGACATGGCTGCGGGGAAGAAGCTGTCTTGCTGTATAGAGACCGTTCTAGTGTCGGTACTGCTTGACAGAGCGCGTCTCTGTGTAGCGTGGCTGCTTGCTTTGCCTCCCACAGGCCTGCTTCTTAAAGGCTTCTGACTGTATGGTACTGTGTAGCCCCAGGCTGTACAGACTTCCGAAGTCAGCTTATCTTCCCTTCAGAGGTCAGCTTAAAAATTTCACTGTTCTGTCTCAAGGACATTCAGCTAAACCATTCTTATGCCATAAACATGATACCATATTTCTTCGATCGCAGTTTATTGGAACAAGCTAGGTGAAACTACAAATAACAAGAATAAACCTTGATAAGTACAATATCCCATAAATTTAGCATACATTTCAAAGACAAATATACACAGTACAATATGAGACAGTAAACACTCACTTTTTAAGTTCAATGAGGGATTGATGGTAAGAGATTGAAACAGGACATCTTGCAGTCTAGAAAAGCATGATGAATGTGTCTCTTCCTGTGAGACTTTACCCAGAATACTTTGCTTTCCAAGTACTTCCTAGGTTATAAACTTTAATAACAACATTTACACAATAGAAACAATACCAAAAAGGGACGCTAGATGGCGCCTACGCTCTGCAAATGATTCCTATAAAAAGTAACAACAGTAAATGTCATTTACAACAACACAAATGCAGATAATCAGAATATATCCATCTGATGGGCAGAACAGTGACCCCGAGGAGTCTGCTTCTCATGCCTCTGCAAATTTGCAGTGCATGGGCTCCCTCATCCATCAAAGCCTTTGAAAGGACCCAAGACTACGTTACATAGTTACATAGTCAGGTTGAAAAAAGACACAAGTCCATCCAGTTCAACCATAAAAATAAATAAATAAAAAATAATATCAAACAATCCCATATACCCAATCCTATACCCACAGTTGATCCAGAGGAAGGCGAAAAACCCCAGCAAAGCATGATCCAATTTGCTACAGCAGGGGAAAAAATGTCTTCCTGATCCCCGAGAGGCAATCGGAGTTTCCCTGGATCAACTTTACCTATAAATGTTAGTACCCAGTTATATTGTGTGCATTTAGGAAACAATCCAGGCCTCTCTTAAAGCAATCTACTGAGCTGGCCAGAACCACCTCTGGAGGGAGTCTATTCCACATTTTTACAGCTCTTGCTGTGAAGAAACCTTTCCGTATTTGGAGATGAAATCTCTTTTCCTCTAGGCATAAAGCGTGCCCCCTTGTCCTCTGATTTGACTGTAAAGTGAATAACTCAAAACCAAGTTCGCTATATGGACCCCTTATATATTTATACATGTTGATCATATCCCCCCTTAATCTCCTCTTCTCAAGAGAGAATAAATTCAGTTCCTCTAATCTTTCCTCATAGCTTAGCTCCTCCATGCCTCAGTTTGGTTGCCCTTCCCTGCATTTTTTTCCAGTTCACCAATATTCCCTTTGAGAACTGGTACCCGAAACTGAACTGCATATTCCAGATGAGGTCTTACTAATGATTTGTGCAGGGGCAAATTATATCTGAGCCCCCAAAATGTATTGCCTTCATTGCAGAATAAAATATTTTATGGACTACTAGTGTGGTGTTCCCATTCAATTTTTTAGTAATCTCTTCCTTCAGGACTGCACACCACATGCATCGTTAAAACAAATCATCACAGGGCTCCTGCGATTCTATAGCACAAAAAGACTGAGAGTGTGTACTGAGAGACATTCACTGACTTTATGTGGGCACATTAAAATACACAATGGGTTCCTTTTATTCAAAAAAATGTAAATAAAAAACCCAGAGAAAAATTGCAGCTTCTACATACTGTACAGTATACAACCAATGGTAGTCCATGCTTAACTGAAAGAATAGCCCTAATTGGTTGCTTATTGGACAACATTTGCACCAGTTGTTTTTTTTTTTTTTGCTACATACCTTTTAAAGCACAATCATTATTTTCACATTGATAGTCACAAGTATGACATTTGGATATCTCTGTCTAAAAAAAATCCCAGTGTTACAGTATATTTTCACTTGCAGCTACATTTTTTGACCTGTTCTCTTGTGACATCCCAGTAGAAGAAATTAACAACTACTTTCTCACTACAAAAGCTCACTAGAAAAAAGTAATAGGGCTCTCTAACCATTGTTCAAGACAATGGGAACTCATCTGGAGGACCTTACAGTCCCTAACAACAAAAAATAATCATGAGAATAAACGAGAAAAAGTTATGAGAATACATATGTTTTAATTAGAAACCTATAAATCGTAATGTTTTCTAATTGATAACACTTAATGATGTTCAAGGTGAACATGCCCTTGAGATGCTCCAAAAAAAATCTGAATTACATTTGAATAAACTAGAATGCAATTAAAATTAATCTAATTAGGGTGGAGTATAAAAGATGCTCCATCAAATATACTTCAGTAATTTATCAAAAACCTGATTTGCTCAGGACATTTGAAAGCAGTAGTATATTTCACTTTTACTGTTATATTATTCTAGCAGGCATCATTTATCAAGTTGCAAATTGGTAGTCATTTCCAAGATCAGCGCAATGAAGAATAAAACGAGAAAATGTCCAAGTTTTAGAAAACTGCTCATTTTTATATTTTTAATGAGAATTTAATGTGCAGTAATTGACATATTTTAGTACATGAATGATTTCCTTAATTTATACTTGCAGTGGTTGGAGAAGCAAGATTTTTGTAATAACAGATAAATAGAAAACAGACATATATTTGTGGGAGAAAGCAATAGTCTTTATCTATATGTGATGTGTTCTGTATGTAATCCCCCTAGTATGCAAAGGTTCTGCTGAGCATTGACGTGATAGTGTGGACTACACTGTGGGGGTTATATACTAAAACTGGAGAGTGCAAACTCTGGTGCAGTTCTGCATAGAAATAGAAACCAATCAGCTTTCAGGTTTTATTGTCAAAGCTTAATTGAACAAGCTGAAATTAGAAGCCGATTGGCTACCATACACAGCTGCACCATATTCTGAGTGCACCATATTTAGTAAATCTCCCCTGTGTTCCCAACCCACTGTACAGACAATGATGAAGGTTGGAAAAATGATAGCTGCAAGAAAACATCTTCTAGAGTTGGTCTTTTGCTATAAAATTCTCCCTGAAGTCACAATACTTGAAAAAAGGTAAGACAAATATATAGTTCTCAAAGGAGTTTATATAAAAAAAATATAGAAAACCTTACAAAGTTATACAGTAGTTGCTAAGTTGTCCATGTTAAAAAGTTAGCCTTTTCTGTGCATCTTACTGAACCTAGTTTTACTTCCTTTGTATTTGCCTTCTTAATGCCCATCTCTGTAGCTAAGCCCCATTTACCCGCCATCACATTATAGTGCCTGTTCTTAGACAGGAACTTTCAAGGTTTAAAATGGCTGGAAAGTTCACTCTAAAGTGCAGTGTTTTTACTGTTTTAACTTCACTAAAAAGAGTATGTGCAACCATAATCACCACATCGGAAGTGAGTGAAATCCTGGGCACAGAAAAAATAGGATTTTTGTACTTATCATTCTTGGAGTCTATTGAGGGTCACAGGAAAAGTAGAAATCCAAATACAACTGGGTTATACTGCTGCATTAAACAGCGTTAAGCCCCATACACACGCGCGGATTATCCGAGGACCAGGTCCGTCGGACCATGTCCGTCACACTTTGTCTGATGTTGGTTTTGCGTACACACGGTCAGACAAAGTTGTCGGAAAATCCGATCATTCTGAACGTGGTGACGTTTGTTGCCTACGACGGGACTACGTAGAGGCTAGTAGCCAATAGCTTTGGTCTTGTAATGTGATCTGAGCATGCGTAGCACTTTGTCCGGTCGGACAACCGTACACACGATCGGATTTGGTGTGATCGGACCGTGTTGACGGCAAAGATTTCCAGCAGGAGATAAGACTTTGTCCGTCGGTCAAACCGACGAACACTGTCCGATGGTGCATACACACGGTCTGATTTTTCAACAACCTTGTCCGATCGGACAGAATCCATGAAAAAGTCCGACCGTGTGTATGGGGCTTTAAACTAGCTCACTGTACAACCCTTCCTCCAATCGCAATGTCTGCTTTTTGCTGAAAATGGGGTTAAATCCACCCGCAAAACGCTGCCTGAGCAGCGTTTTGCCGGCGGTAACGCAGCCCCATTGATTACAATGGTTATATCAGAGCTAAATATGCAATTGGCTTAAAAAAAATTCTCAGTGTCCAGTCAGAAAAAGCATTCTCACTGGACACTGAGCAAATTGCAAATTTAGTTCTGATATAAAAACAGTGACTATTATTATTATTATACAGGATTTATATAGTAAGTACCGCAGGAATCCAAATAAACCGCCCCTATCTAGATGCCTCCCACTGCGCTCAAGTGCTACTAATTATCCTATCTAAAGCTGCCACTTTACAAAAGGAAAATGTTAGGGGAATTTACATACAAATCTTAAACCTTAAAAGACTCACAGTAAATAGTGGCGCTAAAAGTGTATCACATATCTGTGCAAACGATAAAGTGCAAAAATATATAATAATAAACTAAATTATATATGAAAATCAATAACACACCTCTAAATGCCCAGTGATGAACATATACCACAATACAGATTAAATAATTGACAAATAAATCCAATGTGCAAATCAAATAACAGTGGATATTTAAAGTTCAAAAAACCGCTGAACCAAGTGATATTAGATAAAAATTCTGTGAAAAGTCCCACACATAATCTTTGACGTGTTAAATCAATTCTTCTGAAATCTTCCACCACACCACAGTGATATGTGTCTCCTCTCCCAAAAGGAACACACTCACCAAATATATATGCCCACACTTTCATGACAGGCTGCTGCGCATAAAGGTCCCACCAAGGGGGTCAGTTGAATTTCCCAAAGATCAGTTGTGCAGCAGGATAACTCCACATGTGAATGAAAAAAGGTGCTTCCAATAGTGTAAATCAATTAAAACTTTTTTGCGAATCACACATAAACTCCAAAAGATCCACTCACATTTTCCAAAGTAAAATCCAGCAAAGAAAATAGCAATCAGCACTGCACTGCACTGCAAGTTCCACTTCAAAAGGCACACTGTCTGTTCTATGGTCACGGCGGACTCGAGGTGTATCATGCACAGCCTGTGTATGTCTCACCCTCTCCTCGCTATCCGGACATCCAATTCAAATCGTCCCGCTCCTCGATTGGCTTCCTGTGCTATGCTTTCACTATTGATGATTGCCCATTAGCCACGCCCCACGCCAGAACCTAACCTAAACTTGGTTCAGCGTTTTTTTTAACTTTAAATATCCGCTGTTATTTGATTTGCACATTGGATTTATTTGTCAATTATTTAATCTGTATTGTGGTATATGTTCATCACTGGGCAGGTGTGTTATTGATTTTCATATATAATTTAGTTTATTATTATATATTTTTGCACTTTATCGTTTGCACAGATATGTGATACACTTTTAGCGCCACTATTTACTGTGAGTCTTTTGAGGTTTAAGATTTGTATGTAAATTCGCCTAGGATTTATATAGTGCCAACAGTTTGCGCAGCGCTTTACAACATGGGGCAGACAGTACAGTTACAATACAATTCAATACAGGAGGAATCAGAGGGCTCTGCTTACAATCTAGAAGGGAGGGTAAAATCAGTTCAGTTCCTGGAGGATTCAAGATTCCAAATAAAAAATGTGCCACAATGAGGGGAATGTGCTAAAGCATGAGTAGCCATAACAGCAGCTGTACATGGCAATCAATCAGCTTCTAGCTTCCATTTAGCAAAGCTTAACTGAACAAGTTGAAACTAGAAGCTGATTGGTTACTATGCACAGCTTCTCCAGATATTATCTGCTCCAGTTTTTGTAAATTCCCTACAATGTGTCGTTGTTACATTGCTAATTTGGTGAATATAAATATGTTGCTATTGCAATGCATTTTGAAACTTCTGAACCTATCTTTACATTAAAAAAAGTTATGTCTGTGGGATGTATAAAACACAAATATGCAGCTGCGAAGGAACATTTTAAGTGTTTTTAACTCCTCTGTTTGTGAAATAAAACCAGCATGTTCCTAGTTATAAATTGGTAATTATATTTATAAATTTGTGAAACTGTGGCAATCACATATTGGGGGTTGTAAATGTTTGTTTTTATTAATTTACAGTACAGTTTTCATATTAACCTACAAAACTACAAAATAGTTTGGAGAACAATTAATTGAATACATTTTTGTGATATTGGGCCCATATTATGTGCAAAATTCTAACACCCACAGCTGTTTAGGATATAGGTGCTAGTGCACGGTGTACTCATACAAGAGGTGTTTAATGTCATTAGCAAGCAATTATTACCTTACAAGACACTGCTCATATTTTTGGCCATGCAAAGAGGTTTTATTAAAAGGCCTAGTGCATAGCTACCGAACAGACTACAACTCAGAGTTTACAGGAGAAAGCTAGATTTTACAAGCATATTACGAGTGAGGATGATGCCATTATAACATATCAAAAGTACTGTCAGATACTTCTTTATTAAACGGCTGCATTCTATTAAATCAACCTTTAATTTACATGTGATGTTTGCAAGTTAGGCATTCATGCAGAACAATCCGCCTTTAGACTCAGACATGGTCATTTCAAAGTTTATGTAGGAATTAAAACTTCTGTGATCAGTGCTACCTTCACTTTAGTGTGCTACTCAGAGGGCTATATTTTCACCAGTTACCAGGTTTTGTTTGATATGGGTAACTGCACTTTGTACATTGTTGTTGCTGTTTTTCATCTTTCATTAAAAAGGTCCTCTAGGAGTTAGATATCTTGATTCATGTATATGCTATGATATTAACACACAGAAAAATGATGAGAAACTGCTATTCTAATAGCTTAAAAAATATATAACGGTGTCCCAGCCCTATGAATGCTGATTGATATTTACCATGCTTGTGTAGCCACAATTCTAGATGATGAAATCATGTCTTGAATTACTAGTGATGCTCAAAGATTTATGAAATTTGCATTGCTTCAGCCCTGACCAGCTACACAATATTGTTGCTGTTTATGTATATACCTGACTTGTTAGGAGGTATGAGCTGTGTAGGTGTCTTACACTGGATATTGAATCCAGGATAATGCAATTCATTTTTGATTTGTGAAGACAGTGTAGACATGGAAACAGATAAGTGCCCTTAAAGATTGCTTAAAATGTTGTGGTTGTTGTTACTTGGACAACAATGTACATTTTTCTCAGTGGTCACTAAGCATACTATAAATAAAAATAAAGTACTATAGCTAAAAAAACTTGTATCTTCAATTTAGTGATGCAAATGGTTTCTGCATTACAAAATAAATAAAAACAAATTTTACAGTTCACATTTTGGAGCAATCTCCTAACGTCGCAACTACAGGACAAGTTGGCTCTTTTGGTTAAAGCATACACAAAATACAGGAATACATTAACAATTTGAACTAACCTCACTCATGATGACATGTTCGGAGCAGCCCTGATTGTTATGGTTGTGCAGTCCTGTTATAGTTCTGTTCAGTCAATGGTCTGAGCATGCCTAAAGCACTCCTGCATTCCCTAAAAACTTGCATTCTGTAATGAATCTGTTACTATGGATGAATTGAAGTGCTATAGAGGCAAGGACATGTAATACAGTGGTTTTCAGTTTCAGGGTTAAAAACCTGTTTGACCAGTTCTACACACAGGCCACCTTTCATTTAGAATAGTGCAGAGACTTAAATTACAGTTGGATGTGCAGAATTGGTTTTCCCACCAATTTGTTTTCTGGATTCAATTTATACCATGAAAAGCAGTGCTGGAATAATAGCATTTATTGTATGACTATTCCTTTATTATTGCACTGTTTTGTCATGCTTTAATATAAGCATATTGTAAAACTCAGTGTAATATGCAATAGTATCCAGTATTCAAAATCCAATTAACATTTAGTTGCTGAAGGATCAAAAATCTATAAGTTACCCTATAGTCAAAATGGGAGCCTCTTTTCTTTAGTCCACCCCATGATTTTAAAGTCAAAGTATATACTGTATAACCTAAAATATATATTTGATTGCATACGGCAAGAAATAAAATTGGCTGGTTATTTGACCCAATGCCTAGACATATTTTGACCAGATCTCTGCTAAGGGAAGCCCATCTGAGCCAGATCAATGGGATCTCTGGGCAATGTTTTCTGCAACCAAGCTATGGTAAGGGTTTCGGGGCTTTGCTCTATTTAAAGTAGAACTAACATCCAAAATACTTTCTTCTGCTCCAAGGGTCCAGCTCAGTGTTACAATAAAACTGTAAGCCCCCGTACACAAGGTCGTAAATTCCGACCACAAAATCCGTCCTTTTTTCTCCGACGGATTTTGTCCGAAACTGGTGTTGCATACACACGGTCGGACAAAGTTGTCGGAAAATCTGATGGTTCCGAACGTTACCGATGACGTTCGTTGCATAAGACGGAACTACGTAGAGGCTAGTAGCCAATAGCTTTGGTCTCGTAATTTGATCTGAGCATGCGTGGCACTTTGTCCGTCGGAATTCTCTCCACACGATCGGAAAAAGTCTGATCGGATTTTGTTGTCGGAAAATTTGAGAGCCTGCTCTCAAATTTTTTCCGACGCAAAAAGTCCGCTAGAGCCCACAAACGACCGGATTTTCCGACAACATAATCCGATCTGACTTCTGCCATTGGAATATCCAACCGTGTGTACGGGGCGTAAGAAGGCAAGTAACTGCATGTCTCATGTTCAGTACAGAATAGACATGTGCACATTGAAATATTTTACTTCGGAATTTCGGTTTCATCCAAAAAATACATTTGTTTAGTTACTCCCGAAATTTTTTTTTTTATTTATTTTGTTTCGTTAAAAAATGCATTGGCATGAAAATCTGAATTAATTAAGGTCTAAGCTAAGATTCGACAAAGCTAAACTATATGACGCCGCGATCGTACATTTCCGGACGAATGCTCCGCCATCAAGCTATAGTAGAATTCTAATGTTGTATGACTAGTAATAATTGTAATTATTGATTTATTATTACTAGTCAAACAACATTAGAATTCTTCTATAGCCTATGGGCGGAGCATTTGACCGTAAATGTCTGCTCGCGGCGAACGTATGTTTTTAGCTGCTTCGTCAAATCCTCATGTGGAACAATATAGCTATTTTACTGCTCCTCCTCTTTGGTTACAATCAGCAAATAAGATGCATCATCATCAACATCATTTTACTTCCTCCACCCATTCCAGCAGCGACCACTAACAGCTCTTTTTACTATGATACTGACTGTGAACACAGCACCACCTCCTAGGGAAAACAGGCAGATACCCTAAACCCAAATATAATTATACAAATAGAAAAAATGCTTCTATAGCCTATGTGCGGAGCATTTGACCGTAAATGTCCGCATACGGATCGTATGTTTTTAGCTGCTTCTTTGAATCTTCAGGTCTCTATATTGTCGAATCTTTTCTCTCTATGTCAAATAATCTTGGACTAATAGCATTTGGTTAAGGCACATTCGACCGCAGGTTCGATAGACACAGATCGCTATTGTCACCGTCATGTCGAATCTTCTATCTATTTTTATCGAACTGTTGTCGCAACGATACGAAAATATAATGGATACGAAAATAAAGCATTTTTTTTATTTCGGATCTTTCGGATTACGAAATCTGAACATTGGTTAAACGTTTTGTTAAATAGAAAATAAAAATCCCCATAATTAAAGAACCTGCCTGCCTGAAATGTGTTTAATTTAGATTTTAGTTCCACGTTAATACATTATGCAAGAAGAATGGGCAGGATAAGCTATGTGAGGAGTTATTTTGATTAAAACCCCTTTCATATCACCAAATGTTTCTCTAAATTATTATTTGCCACCTGGTTGCAAATACATTACAGTAAAAATACCCATCTTCATCATCCCCTTTTCTGTATAGTTAGTACAGGAGTGGATAGTAACTGTCTGGAAAGGAACTGGACATTCTTAATATAAGCAACTGTTAATTCAATGTGCATGGACCATCTGGTCACCATAGGAATCCATGCAGGATGAAAAGAACTCTCACCCTACAGCACATTAAAAAATGCATTTGTGAACATCCTGTCAGCTTAATGTGCCACTGTACTTCACCATAAAATAATGTGTCACAGAGCTAGCCATAACAAAGAGGAGATGGCCCAGTGTTTTCCTAAAGATCTGATTATGGTTTAATATAAGAATTATGTTTTTATGTGGAAATTACTTAGTTTTGTTTTAGAGAGGCTTTTCTCCTTTTAGTAAAATAATCTATAACAACCAAAACATATTCTCTGTATTGCTACTTTTGTCCCAAGAAGGAATGATCTATTGTGATGTTGAAGATAAAATCATATATAAAAATGGGGAAGAGTTATGGTAATTGTAAGTAAAATTTATGCAAAATGTAAGAAGTTAAGAGTTTAAAAGTTAAGACGTATAAAGAATGTATGTACAGTATATTAAACTAGGCATAAAATGTGACTGTAAGTTGTAATAAGAAAAATTAATATATGGAGGATGATTGCACGGAGCTGACGTCGACGGACTTGTCCTGCTGAAGCTCTGATTTTTTCGGGACTCTATGGCTCTAACGGACACCTGAACGGCAGGGTAAATACTATAAAAGCATTACCCTAAGCCTCCCCAGCGACCTGGGAACATTTCAAAATGTTTTTTCCGCGCACACACGACCGGTTTTTCCGTCGGAATAAACTCCAAAGTTTTTTCCAACGGATTACCGATGGAGTTCCGCTGAAACTGTCTTGCCTACACACGATCACACCAAAGTCCGACCGTCTAGAACGCGGTGACGTACAACACGTACAACGGGACTAAAAAAGGAAGTTCAATAGCCAGTAGCCAATAGCTGCTGTCTCGTACTTGATTCAGAGCATGTGTCATTTTTTGGTCCGTCAGAACAGCATACAGACGAGTGGTTTTCCCAATCGGAATTGGTTCCTTCGGAAATATTTAAAACATTTTCTATTTCTAGGTCAGTCAGAATTTTCGAAAAAAAAAAAGTCAGATGAGGCACACACAAGATCGGAATATCCAATGAAAAGATTCTGTCTGACTTTTTCTGCCGGAAAGTCCGACTGTGTGTACGCGGCATTAGAATCCCAAAGACATAGTGCCCAGAGGCTCCTGTAAAATGGCGCTCTCTCACTCTCCTCACACAGTCACATCTCATGCTGACAAGCAGCTGCATCTACCTCAGGAAGATTATGATACTGACTGTGAACACAGCGCCACCTCCCAGGGAAAACAGGTGTATATTTTACACCAAACTATAATTAGACAAATAGAAAAAATGCTTCAGAAACCCTTAAGGCAGACCTCTGACCATATTACTGAAAGCCTCACTAAAGAAATCCATGACTTAGGTCAGCGACTTAGAAAATAAAATGGATGACAATTTACTGTCTCAACTTTTACCTCTCTAATACTTAAAACACAAGATTCCAAGTGGTATATTAATGATTCAATCCTATCCCACCCATCACACTCCTCTGATCTAGAAATAGCCATAAAAGACTATCTAGCTCACAATAAGACTCCTGATATATCTCCATTAACATTATGTGAAGCACTTAAACCTGTTCTCCGAGGGGTCTGTTTACGCCAGGCATCATTTCTTAAAAAAAAAAACGACAAATGCAACAAAAATGTAGAAATGGAATTTAATACTTGCCATGCAAAGTTTCAATCTAATCCTACCCCTATAACTAAAAAACTGCTTGATAAGGCATGTCTAAATCTCAACCTTTTTTTTAATCAGAATCTGACAAATCCTTGCGTAAAAATAAACATAAATTCTATCTCAATGCAAATAAACCTGGTACTCTTCTTGCCCGAGCACTTAAAAAATGAAATCGCCCTTCTAAACAGATTCAACTAAAATTACCCCATGATACATACACTAGTAACCCAGTAAAGATCCTTCATACCTCTCACAAACATCTCACTTCCCTATATAAAAAAGAAGGATCTTTTGATCAAACCTCTGCAGAATTATTTTTCTCACAAATTAAACTCCCGACTATTCCCTTAACACAACGTGATAGCCTTAAAAGCCCCATTATATCTACAGAATTAGCAATTAAGTCTCTTAAATCTAACAAACGTCCAGGTCCTGATGGCTTCTCTGCCCTCTTTTATAAGAAATGTACTCATATGCTTGCTCCAATGTTAACAGATGCTTTTAATTCCTTTCTCAATAATCAATCCTTTCACTCTGAGACATTAACAGCTATAATTACAATAATTCCCAAACCTCAGTCAGATGAAATCAGATGAATCTTGTGCTAATTACAGGTCTATATCTTTACTTAATCTCAACAAAGATACTAGCGAAAGTTCTAGCAACCCTCCTAAATAATATCATAGGTTCTTTAATAAACAAAGATCAGGTAGGCTTTATTTGATTATGCCAAGCTAAAGATAACATACGCAGGACTACTCTATTGATTCAAACAGCCAAAACATGACGGATACCCATGTGTCTTCTATCTCTAGATATCATAAAAGCATTCAATACAGTATCATGGTCATACCTAGATTTTACCCTACAAAGATGGGGATTTGGTCCTCATTTTCTTAAATGGGTTTTGTCATTGTACAAAAACCCCAAAACCTATATTAAATATGCAGGATTCAAATCAAACATGTTTAACATCTGTAGAGGAAAACGTCAGGGCTGTCCACTTTCCCCACTTTTATTTGCCCTACTTATCGAGCCTCTTGCCCAAGGAATCCGTACTGACCCCTCTATTAAATGTCTAGATTTAGCTGGTCACAAGCACAAACTATACCTATTTGCTGATGATATCTTAATTTTCATGTCATTTCCCCATATCTCTGCTCCTAACCTTATAAACAAACTCGATCAATTCGCCCACATTTCTGGTCTAACTATTAACTCTCAAAAATCTACTGCCTTAAATATTTCCTTACCTTCGAATATCTTACAACAAGCGCAAACATTCCTCCCTTATTTAGGAATTACTCTCACCCTCGATCCTTTAGACCTTTTCACTGCTAATTTCTCTCCAATACTGTGGCAAATCTCCAATCTCTTTAAACAATGGTCTTCCGTACCTATATCATAGATTGGTAAAATTTATGTAATAAAGATGACTATATTTCCCAAAATCTTATATCTTTTTCGAGTCTTACCGATCCCTGTCCCAGCATATTTTCTTAGGATACTACAACGTAAAGCATTTGCTTTCGTTTGGGGCTCTTTGAAACCTTGTTTACCCAAACATACCCTTTACCTTCCTAAACTTAAAGGTGGACTAGGGTTTCCTAAGTTCACTGCATATTATCATGCAGCTCAACTAGCACATATACCTAAATACCACGCAACACATGAAACTCCGCTTTGGGTAGCACTAGAATCGATAGATTGCGACCCATTTTCCATATCAAACCTAATATGGTCAAACTCCTCTGACCGTAAAACTATCAAAAATGTTATAACTAAACATACAGTGGCTATCTGGGATACATTTTAAATAGATAATGGACTACCATCACCCCATATACCTCTATTATTGTTTATTAGAAATCCACTTTTCTACCCCGCATGTTTAGTTCCTAAATCTTTTAAAGAATGGATCTCCTCTAATCTAAACCAAATTTGTGAGTTATCATCACCTACCTCATTTAAAACTTTTTCTGAATTAGGTGAAAGACACAAACTCCCTCAATCAGAACTTTCTCGGTATCTGCAGAGTAAAAAATATTTTATGCCCTACATACAAGGGAAAAGTACCGTATTTATTGGCGTATAACACGCACCCCAAGTTTAGATGGGCATTTTAAGGAAAAAAAGTTTTAGGAGGGAAGTTTAGGGGGAAAAAAAAAAAAACTTACATTTAAGCGTCATTTGCAGCTTGCCCGGCGTCATTTGCAGCTTGCCCAGTGTCATTTGCAGCTTGCCCAGCGTCATGCCCAGCGTCATTTGCAGCTTGCCCAGCATCATTTGCAGCTTGCCCAGCGTCATTTGCAGCTTGCCCAGTGTCATTTGCAGCTTGCCAGCCTCATTTGCAGCTTGCCCACGTTAAAATTCCCACCGCCGAAAAAGGCCGAGCGAGCGCCGCCGAAACAGACCGAGCGAGCGCCGCCAAAAAAGACCGAACGAGCGCCGCCGAAAAAGACAGAGCACCGACGGAAAAGACCGAGCCGACTGTTCGGCTCCGCTCGCAGTCCCGCCTCCCTGCTGTTTTGGAAGCGAGTGCAGGGAGGCGGCACTGCGTGCGGAGCTAAGCAGTCGGCTCAGCCTTTTTCATCGGCGCTCGTTCTTTTTCGGTGGCGCTCGTTTTTTTTGGACGGCGCTCGCTATTTTTCTGCGCAGCTCGATTTTTTTTGTCACATTTTTTTGGGGATCGGCGTATAACACGCACCCACGACTATAACAATAATCCACAACCATCTTATTACTTTACCTAATATTGAATCACTACCATATGCAGCAAAATGGGAGAGGGACCTTGGATTTCAGCTGGAAGCAACTGGATGGGATAAAATATGGGCCAAAACAAAATCTTCTTCACAGAATATTACTGTCTTAGAGACTAACTAACTCACTCGTTGGTATTTGGTCCCTGTCAGAATTGCGAAATTTGATCCCCAGTATTCTCCATTTTGTTTTCGTGGCTGTGGTGAACTAGGATCACATATTCACATATGGTGGCACTGCCCGGTTGCAAAAAACATTTGGAACCATGTTTGTCTTATGACCTCAACAGTATTTGAGATCTCTATCAAACCCGATCCTACAATTGCACTTCTAAACATAAAACTGACCACCATTTCTTATATCCAATTCAAACTCCTATTACAAATAACCACAGCCGCGAAACAAACAATTGCCAAAGCTTGGAAATCCTCATCCTTAATGATTTCTGAAACTAAAAATAGAATAAACCGAGCATTGATTCATTTAAAAATAGAAGCCATATACAATGATAGAGTCCTTGGGTGAATCACTTTTTTCCTCCCAACTTTGACACCTCCTTACTAAGGCCTTTGTAATTCTACTTATACATATTTAATACGTTCATTCATAAAATAAGACTACCACCATGTGATACCCTGGGGATCCCCACTATCTTTGAATTCTTTCTTCTCTCATTTTCCCTTTTCAAACTTTCCGCCTTACCCTTGTCTCCCTTTTTCAATTTTCTTCAACTACACAAAGTTGGTAGCGGATTTCTTATTTCTTTATTTCCTTAAATACCATTAAACAAATGTTATATTGTTCCATAATACAACACAAACCTATTGATTCTACACAAATACAATCTTTAATATCTTCTATATTGTATTCAAAAGATTTATGCGTTAAGGTTTAGAACCTTTTTTTCTTTTTTCTCTCCAGCACTTGAGATCATATTATAAATACGTACTCTGAGTTTTAACCTATAATTTTCAACATAAAACGTATTTTTTACCCAAATCGGTAAAAGCGGTGTTCCAGCGCCAAAATATTTTTTTTTAAAAGTCAGTAGCTAAAAAAAAAAGTATCTGCTGACTTTTAATAAGGACACTTACCTTTCCAGGGCGCCCGCAATGTCGGCCGCTGAGGCGACCCATCCCTTGGCTCTCAGGTCCCAGCACCGCCATCCTCACTAAGGGAAACAGGCAGTGGAGCCTTGCGACTTCACTACCCGCTTCCTACTGCACATGCGCGAGTCTCGCAGCGCTTTGTGAATGGGACACGCTGTGTTTGGAAACATACAGTTCCCAGAACACAGTGCGCCCCATTACCCAGAAGACAACGCGAGGAGGAGAGAAGACCGAAGATTACCGCAGAGTAGGAAGGAGGCAGATTAGGAAGACTTCCTAGCAACAGAGATTTCTGGTAAGGTAAAACATTTTTTTTTTCAAATGTTTTTTTTTTTTTTTTTTAAGAATATTAATACTGTTTTTTTTTTTTTTTTTTAGGGTGGCCCTCCACTTTAAGTCACAATATCTTAAAATAATATTGGAACTTCAGAATGATACTATATACTTGTATATGTTCTTTACTTCCGCTACCATCAATCGTATCTCTGTATGTTACTTATCAATTGCACCTATGTTGTTAATTATTGAAATTCATTAAACAAAATTGACAAGGAAAAAATTAACATATAACAGTGGTCCTGTCATTCTCCTATAAGGTTTTATGTGTTTATATACTGTATATGAACATAAGGAACAGCCCCAATATGCTTGAGCTGGGAATTATTACCATTAGCAATTTGTATCACGCAAAATTGTGACTCCACCACATACTGGGATGTTTCATATGAAATCATACCCATACAACCAACAAAATATTACATAAAAAAACATCCAATTTTAGTTTTCTCATGTTTTTTTATTTTATTTTACCTACATTCACCATAATTAAAGGACCTTTACCACTTTTTAATTACATATTTTTTATTATATTTATTTTGCATCCCATAGATTCACATTGAAAATGTTTTTGTCATATTTTTATGCATTTTATCCAGTGTACTGTACACCTTTTTCTGACAAAGTGTCCACCAAAGAGCCATGAAATGTATTGATAGTGTTTTAACCTCTTTTTATAATCAATAAATACCAAGCACTTTGTATTTAATTGGTGCCTCTGCTGACTACACATTGGTTTCATTTTGGGGTCTCATAATTGTTACAGCTGTTCGCGGTATCTGATTGCAACTTAGCACTATGCAAGAATTTTTGGAAAACCTAGACGAGCAACAAATGTGACCAGCCAACAGTCTTCTTACTGAAATGTTCGTATACATTTAAACACCCAATAGGGCAGTGTTTAAGACCAGAACTTTAGTAAAGTGTGGGGGGTTCTCATTATTTGTGGTCAACCACTAAGGCTGGCTTCACACTGTTGTATTGCGGTAACAGGAGCATCATTGTAACACATTACATGCACAAGTGTGTTGCCTTGGCATTCATTCTTATAGGTATCCCAACATACATATAAGAGAATGCTGTGATGCAGGTCACTTCAATACTGTGCATTGTGCTTTTCTGCAAAAAGTGGTGACATCCAACAGTGATTGTTTAATTCCTGAAGTCTACAAATGACTAGCTCCTTCACCTCTCTTGGCACATGTATCCTGAAAGAAAATTGCTTGATTCCCCCATCAACACTGAATGTGGCTATTGTGTTCCTCGGCGGGGGGGGGGGGGGGGTGGAGGGGGAGCATGGGGAGCCGCCCCTCCCTGTAGAACACAGTGATTATTGCTAGCAGCTATACGGCTGGCAATGATCACATGCTAGAAATCGGACATGCTGGTTGTATCCAAGTCGATCAATGGATCGACTTGGGTACAATCAGCCTGCCTATACATTTATTGAATCTCGGCCGTTCCCTGCTGAACCAGCCAAGATTTGAACCACCTATGGCCGGCCTAAAGCCGGGTACACACTATTCATTTTTTTTTTTTCATTCAACCCCATGAGTTGAATGGAAAAAACCTGTCAGCTCCGGTCAGAGCCGCTGTATTAACCATGCATGGTTAGTTCAACGATCTCCCCCACTGAGCTGTGTTCTGACAGATGGATGTCGCCCCACCAGAACACTCCGATCAGTGCTCTCTGCCATTGACTGAGATCATTAATTTTCCCAATTCTTTATCTACTCTTAACTACGTCCTGGCCTGAACTAGACAATTTGTCTTTCTGTCTGCTGTCACTAGTAAGATATTCTGTGACCATAGCCTGTATGTGATCCTAGTCAATTTAGTGTACTACTAAGCCCTTGCCCTAGCTTAGAGCCCTTTGCCACCTACTGGTGACTCCAGGCAGGATGTTTACAATCAGAGTTTGCAAAATTGAATGAAAAGTAAATACAGAGATGGCAAAAATATATGTAAATACCAATCAGTTCATAATAATTGAAAATTAGGAAAAGGTAGTTAAGATCCAATCTCACCTTGCTTTACAATTGCTAAGTTGCTAAGCACATTACAACCAGTAATCATCCTGGAAATAAATGAATGCTGCATGTGATTGTCAAAAAATAAGCACATGTTGTTGGCAAAAGCTGAGGTACACTGCAGTGTTATTGTTTAATCAAATATGACGCAGCATGAAATTTTGTCCTCAGGGTAGCATTTATATTCCATGTACAGTATTTATGTTAACAACTATTATCTATCTCTCTTTCCCTTTACCTACATTGATTAAGAGGCAGCAATACAAAAAGCCAAGGGCAAAGACAACAAATGATTGACACTTTTACAGATAATTGCTGTGTGTAATTACTCTCTATAACAACACGTGAAATGTTTTGCTATTTTTTCATGGAAGAGAACAGTACACACGTTTTCAGAATTTTTGTCTTTCTTGGCTTGCTACCAGTACTGTATTTGTGACATACAGTAGATTATAAAGAAACAATTAAATCTTTTGTTTGTAGCGTTCCATTTTTTTGTAGTTGATGAACAAAAACCTGCTACAGTATAGAGATAATGTTAAAATGCAATTGACACTTACACAGACTAGTTAAAATGTTTGTGAAGCTGTGCTACTGCGGCAGTGAGGGCCAGGCACCTGGCTGTGCTATCAGACATTTGTGAGCAACCTTGAGCTTTGCCCATCTGCTGGTAGTTACTCAGTACTGCAGTTTAGTTATGTGCAGTGCACACCTGCTCTAATCAGGAATGGTTAAGTAGACCGCTAGACATTTATACTGCATGGAACAACAGATTAGTCTGTCTGCTCTTCGCATGACATGGATTCAAGCCTGTCTGTTAATGCCCTAGATTACTCCTGCAAATTGTTTGGACTACATATGTACTCATTTTGTCTATGCCTATTCTGATCATCAGCCTGTTTTCTATGGTATTGTCAGTCTCTGCTCTGTCTACATTTCTGAAACGTGGACTCTGTGTAGGATTCTTTTGTCTGTGCCGGATCTGAACATCAGCCAGCTCTGGCCATCAATCTGAGGGCTTAAGCCCCATACACACGGTCGGACAAAGTTGTCGGAAAAATCAGAACGTGGTGACGTTTGTTGCCTACGACGGGACTACGTAGAGGCTATAGCCAATAGCTTTGGTCTTGTAATGTGATCTGAGCATTAGACTGTTCTAGCTTCTGTACTGCTTTTTTGATGGCTGTTGCATACACACGGTCTGATTTTTCAACAACATTGTCCGATCGGACAGAATCCATGATGGCTGTTGCCCCTGTCGACAGAGTGGATCCACAGAACTCTGTGATACTGCTACAAGGGGAGGAGACCGATCGGTGTTCCTCTGTACTGGGAACACACCATCGGTCTCCTCTCCACTGACAGGACATGTATCTGTGTGTTTACACACACAGATCCACGTTCCTGCTGTGTTCCCGGGCAATCGCGGGTGCCCGGGCAGACATCGCGGCCGCCGGGCACGCGCACTGGGTCCCGAGCGACGCCACGGGCGCATGCCGCCGCCGGCGCACATGCACCCCCTAGACGGCTGGGAATCGGGGGACTCATATGACGCCCACCCAGGATGGGAGATCCACCTTGTGGGCATCATATGACTATGGGCAGGTATTGAAGTGGTTAAAAAGGGGATTAATTCCAGAGATAAAACAATAATTCTCCTACTCTACAAGACTCTGGCCCGGACTCACCAGTCCTCAGGAAGGATGTACTGGAAATGGAGCGAGTACCAAGAAGGGCATCAAAGCTAATAAAGGGACTGGAGGATATTAGTTATGAGGAAAGGTTGCGAGCACTAAACTTATTCTCTCTGGAGAAGAGATGCTTGAGAGGGGATATGATTTCAAATTACAAATACCGTACTGGTGACCCCACAATAGGGATAAAACTTTTTGTGGAAGGGAGTTTAACAAGACTCGTGGCCACTCATAAAAATTAGAAGACAAGAGGTTTAACCTTAAACTACGTAGAGGGTTCAGACTATGATCCGAACATGCCTTGGTTTATCCCTAGTAGGAACACTGACAGCAATAAAAACCTGAAAGAGACCCTAACCCTTAAAAGAAGTTTTGCTGGAGTTGGGCTTTAATTTAAAGTAAGTTTACTTATGTATATCCAATATAGCTACACATGTTCCTAGTTTACAAAAAGTGGAATTAATCAACTTACTGTGCAGTATACACTATAATACCAATAGTATTGGGACGCCTGCCTTTACATGCACATGAACTTGGCATCCCAGTCTTAGTCCATGGGATTCAATATTGAGTTGGCCCACCCTTTGCAGCTATAACAGCTTCAACTCTTCTAGGAAGGCTGTCCACAAGGCTTAGGAGTGTGTCTATGGTATTGTTTGACCATTCTTTCAGAAGTGCATTTGTGAAGTCAGGCACTGATATGAACGAGAAGGCCTGGCTCGCAGTCTCCGCTCTAATTCGCCCCAAAGTTTTTTATCGGGTCGGGGTCACGACTCTGTGCAGGCCAGTCAAGTTCCTCCTCCCCAAACTCGCTAATCCATGTCTTTATGGACCTTGTTTGTGCACTGGTGCGCAGTCATGTTGGAACAGGAAGGGGCCATCCCCAAACTGTTCCCACAAACAGAGCATAAAATTGTCCAAAATGTCTTGGTATGCTGACACCTTAAGAGTTCCCTTCACTGGAACTAAGGCGCAGAGCCCAACCCCTGAAAAACAACCCACGCCATAAACCACCCTCCACCAAATGATTTGGACCAGTGCACAAAGTAAGGTCCATAAAGACATGGATGAGCGAGTTTGGTGTGGAGGAGCTTGACTGGCCTGCACAGAGTTCTGACCTCAACCCAACAACTTTGGGATGAATTAGAGCAGAAACTGTGAGCCAGGCCTTCTCGTCCACATCAGTGCCTAACCTCTCAAATGTGCTTCTGGAAGAATGGTCAAATATTCCCATAGACATACTTCTAAACCTTGTGGACTGCCTTCCCAGAGGATTTTAAGCTGTTATAGCTGCAGAGGGTGGGCCAACTTAATATTGAACACTATGGACTAAGACTGGGATGCCATTAAAATTCATGTGCATGTAAAGGCAGGCATCCTTTTGGTAATATAGTGTATATAACGAGAATTATTTTATAATGCTGTCCAGTTCTGGGCACCAGTCCTCAGGAAGGATGTACTGGAAACAGAGCGAGTACAAAGAAGGGCAACTAAGCTAATAAAGGGCCTGAAGGATATTAGTTATGGGGAAAGGTTGCAAGCACTGAACTTGTTCTCTCTGGAGAAGAGACACATGAGAGGGGATATGATTTCAATTTATAAATACCGTACTGGTGACCCCACAATGGGGATAAAACTTTTCACGGAAGGGAGTTTAACAAGACAGTGGCCACTCATTAAAATTAGAATTAAAGAGGTTTAACCATAAAACTACGTAGAGGGTTCTTTACTGTAAGAGCGGCAAGGATGTGGAATTCCCTTCCACAGGCGGTGGTCTCAGCGGGGGGGCATCAATCATTTCAAAAAACTATTAGATAAACACCTAAACGACCGCAACATACAGGAATATACAATGTAATACTGACATATAATCACACATAGGTTGGACTTGATGGACAACCTCACCTACTATGTAACTATGTAATGATTTGATTTATAGCCACAGGTGTGCGCAGCCTATTGCATTAGGGTGTGTGTGCATCCCAAAGCTTAAACACACATGCATGTGTGTGTACACTATGTATGTGTGAATGTGTATATATGTATATACAGCAGTTAAAACAAGTATTGAACACGTTACCATTTTTCTAGGTAAATATATTTCACCACATGTCGGTAACAACCCATGCAATCCATACAAAGAAACCAAAACAAATCAGTTAAAAAATGTAGTTCTAAATTTAGTTCTAAAGTCAAAAAAGGCTTGCTGGGGAAGTGGGCGGATACAGTAACATTCCCATTGGCTAAGGAGGCAGCAGAGAGGCGGAGCAACTGTAGTCTCAGGATTTTTACAGACACTACACGGTTGGCAACCCAGTGCCCAGACACACCCGACACACCCCCTGTGCACGCTTATGTCTACAGCTTGATGATCCAGGGACTTGTCTCTTTATCTGGTAAAGTAAAAAAGATAATCACTGCAAACAGCATATATTCAATTTACATGAGAGGTTGATGTAATATGACACTGCCCTGACCCATCTCTAGAAATCATTTTTACACCTGCAATTCTATTTTGATGCCCTTTTATTTGTACATTCATATATCTTTTATGATAAATGTAGAAACTGCTTCTATTTGATGATCACATAGCATTCATAATCCAGAAAGCCCAGTAATAATTCTGAAACATTTTCTTATTCCATTTGAGTAAAAGTAATAGAACAATTTCTTTTCCTGGACAGGGACAAGAGGAGTTAGATGATTGTGCTACCAAGATACTATCTAACAGGCCACTGAGCGCGGCAAGTTATCAATAAAATGTCAAATCAGTGAATTGCGTAGTAGTTAAGCACTGGGGATATAAGGCAAATTGCCTTGTAACCTACAGATGTACTCATGCTAACATGGAGGTAACTGACATTGATAGATCACCATATTATATATAGTGATAGAAGAAGCAGCTCTTTGGGAGAACTACACTGGAAGAGTTGTAAGATAAATGACCCTAGGTGGACATCTGTAATGTTTGTTAGAAACAGTGACATTGGCTCTCAATAGATAAGGTGCATATTGCAGAAAAAAAAATGCACATGTCTTAAAGCTGAAGATCTCCTGAATGAGGTTTATTTCAAGTATATGATTAAATTCCCCTCTGCTGTAAATTGCTCCAGTCTAGTTGACTGAATGTGTGAACATCAGCAGCAGCGATCATTTTGTTTGATGGATGACTGGCCAAGAATCATCACTATAATTACCAGAAAAAGAGGTCATTGCATTAAAACCTAATGTGAAATTGTGTCAATGCTGAAGAATAATGGGTCTTTACAAGTGTTTTGCCAAAGTCAAGGATTACCTATTACACTTGGCTGCCCTGTCATGTACTGGCAATAAGCAAGCTATTCCTGCTTAAGGCATGATATTCAGCGCATAAGATGCGATACAAACAAACAAATAAGTTGGAATAACAATTGCACATGATAATTTAGAAGTTACTCAGTATTAAACCTTTTACTTTTTTGGCTGTCATTTAAATTAAACACCAGATGGCCCCCAATTTATTGATGTAGAAGCATAGCTTTCTCCTAAGGAGAAATAGAAAAATTATATTATTAATAATAATATAAATATGTATACACACACACACACACCCACACACACACACACACACACACACACATACACATACACATACACACATATACACACACACACAGTTGGGTCCATACATATTTGGAAGTTTCACTTCCAGGATCCAATAACACCAGCAAGGTATTATAGATCAAGAAATTCCACCCCTTGTAACCAATATTATGATCCACATGTAAGGTAAATAAGCCTCCAATAGTGTATTACCATAATAAAAAAAGGTTTATTCAATAAAATACCTGCTTACATGAAAGCAGCAGCAAGCGCGCAATACAGCAGAGACAAACTTTTAGCGTTTCACACCACCTTGCACGTCACTTCCGGTCTGTGGTATACTCCGGTCACACCCTACATGTTACGTCACGTGATTTACCTTACATGTGGATCGTAATATCAGTTATGAGGGGTGGAATTTCTTGATCTATAATACCTTGCTGGTGTTCCTGGATCCTGGAAGTGAAACTTACCCTATTGGATTTCTAAAAAAAAAAAAAAAAAAATGAAGTTCTGTGAGCACTTTGGTGTGGTGTTAGCGGTTTCACCCATTGGATAAATTGATAAATATACTTCATCTACAATATCTTGAACCACCGGATTATCTCTATTGGTGGACTTGTTTGCACTTATTTAATTGAACTATGTCACTATTTTTATGAACATTTATTGAACATTATTGCAATAATTGAATAATCTTCTATTTTGGATTGCTAGGTTGTGCACAAGATCACTGTAACTTTAATACACTCAGAACAGGCCTCACCATGGTCAACCAAAGAAGTTGAGTGCACGTGCTCAGCATCATATCCAGAGCTTGTCTTTAGGAAATACTGTAGACGTATGAGTGCTGCCAGCATTGCTGCAGAGGTTGAAGGGGTGGGTGGTCAGCCTGTCAGTTCTCAGACCATATGCCGCACACTGCATCAAATAGGTCTGCATAGCTGTCGTCCCAGAAGGAAGCCTCTTCTTAAGATGATGCACAAGAAAGCCCGCAGACAGTTTGCTGAAGACAAGCAGACTAAGGACATGGATTACTGGAACCATGTCCTGTGGTCTGATGACACCAAGATAAACTTATTTGGTTCAGATGTTGTCAAGCCTGAGTGGCTACAACCAGATGAGGAGTACAAAGACACGTTTGTCTTGCCTACAGTGAAGCATGGTGGTGGGCGTGTCATGGTCTGGGGCTGCATGAGTGCTGCCTGCACTGGGGAGCTACAGTTCATTGAGGGAACCATGAATGCCAACATGTACTGTGACATACTGAAGCAGAGCATGATCCCCTACCTTTGGAGACTGAGCTGCAGGGCAGTAGTCCAACATGATAAAGACCCCAAACATACCTCCATACGACCACTGCCTTGCTAAAGAAGCTGAGGGTAAAGGTGATGGACTGGCCAAACATGTCTCCAGACCTAAACCTTATTGAGCATCTGTGGGGCATCCTCATACAGAAGATGGAGAAGTGCAAGGTCTCTAACATCCACCAGCTCCATGATGTCGTCATGGAGGAGTGAAAGAGGACTCCAGTGGCAACCTGTGAAGCTCTGGTGAACTCAATGCCCAAGAGGGTTAAGGCAGTGCTGGAAAATAATGGTGGCCACACAAAATATTGACACTTTGGGTCCAATTTGGAAATTTTCACTTAGGGGGCACTCGCTTTTATTGCCAGCAGTTTGGACATTAATGGCTGTGTTGAGCTACTTTGAGGGGCATTACATTTACACCGTTATACAAGTTGTACACTAATTTCTTCAGTGTTGTCACATAAAAAGATATAATAAAATATTTACAAAAATGCGATGGGTGTACACCTCACCTTTGTGAGATACTGTATGTTAATTGTTGTAATAACTTCTATTTTTAAATTCATTACTGCAAGAACTTTAATTTAAAATATTTCTTCTTTATGTAATGTAAGTGACTGCAGTGAATTATCTCAATGTTTTTCATTGGGATTAAGCAGCTGTTAGTGTTCATATCAGTGCATGCCATATGGCTTGGCATTGAGTCTCCTACTGGAATACACATTGCCATTCCTAACAATTGCATGTAGCAATATGCTTCTTTCCTCCAGAGGGAGATGATATATTACAACACTTGCTAAGTTAGTGAACTGTCAGTCAGTGTATTAAAAGGGACCTTTTCTTTAAAAAACAATAAGATACAGTAGGTTGGCAAATTGTACATCTTCTGTATGTACAGCATATTAAAATGTAGAAAATAGCACATGCAGTCCCTTGCATCAAAAGAAAAAATCAAACATAGTACATCACATAGAATAACACTTGGATTATAAAGAGTAAATGTTTTTTGCAATGTTAGTAGTGATGGAGCCATGTTTTTCTTCTAGAATGCTTGAAATGCATTCTTTACTTTTATAATTTTAAAGTAGAAGAAAACAGTATAGTGCACATTAGTTGAGGGTACACATAAGAGGGAAACATAGTGGTACAGAAACTGACATAAAGTCTAAAGACATTTTCCGGAACTGTTTAAAAAATATGTAACAATAAAGCATGACATAAATAGTGCAAGGTATACCATGCTCTCTAAGTTGTGGTGATATTTACAATACTTGAGGGAAATTAGTGTAGCGCTAGATATTATGTGAAACAATTGATATTAGTGTGAATATATAGCTAAACACACAAGATAAAAAACAATACGCAAAAAAATATATAAATAAATTGGTATATAATAAAAGATATAGAGTCCAAGGTAAGGCTCAAAGTGTGTAGTCCAAACTATAAAGGTGAACTTCTGTAAATGTCCAGTGGAGTGATCTACACGAATATGGATGTGAATGTGAAGCTTTTCCTATGAAATGGCACCAAAACCAAAATTGGGACCATATGGAGCAGTGGAAGCAGCACGGATGACCAGTTGTCTGAAGTTACATCAACGCTCAATATCTCATTAGTAAAAGATGGGTACTCTTACCAAAGGAGTTGGACACACATGTCGTACGACAGGGGGTCAGTAAGGCTTGGGAACCTGATTGGTCCTAATCAGGTGTGTAGACATGGGTCGGATGGGTCCTGATGAGGGGTCCTCACTTCTCCATCTCAGAACTCCAAGGGGCAGGAGTTCCTGATGATAGGTCCTGGTTTCTCCGTCTCCGGACTCAAAAGGAACAGGTGCTCAGGACAGGATATGTCCAAGCAGGGGTTAGGAAGGGCTCATGGTGTGAATATGAAAAGAGAAAAACAAAGGGGCTCCGGATGGTGCAGGTCAAAACAAACCGATAGGTTTATTGAAGTGATCAAATATGATATAAATGACACAAAAATTAAAAGTGATCACAAATTAAGATAAAACATAAAAGCAATGTGGGGTACAGAATATGCTGGCCTGAGGCGTTTCGACTCTAAGGGTCTTCAACAGGGGCATGCTGTAACCCCTCACATTGCATCTCAATAAATAAACTAGTAAAACTTGGATCCGCCCATAATAAGGGTCTTAGCAGGAAGTGAGCAAAAAGATCTGCTCTTCAAGCCTCTCTTTGGTTCGAGCTCTGGAACTCATAATAATATATGTTTGTTTCCAGATAGTCTTTTTTTTAAAAAACTTTTTAAGGATCCTATAAAAATCTTTTCAAGGATCCTATAAAAAGTTCTGAGTGGAAATCACATGGCAAAATGTGCAAAAAGGCTGATAATATCAATACAATAAATTGTGACATGTCTCTGAAGCTATATTGCACACATAGCCTTACTTGAATTGGGCCATCATCCAGGGAATATGGGTCAGCGAGGTGTGTATGGGATCCATCGCATGGAGTGAGACCGGAATACTCGTATATGTTTGCCTATAGCCCTTGGAGTGTATGGTATTTGTCTGATCTCTTATCACCAGGAGCCGGACGTTACCGAAATGACACTTCCGGGGTCACTGTGCTAGTGTCATCACTACCAGCAGGGTCGCTGTTGATACAGACGCCCGTCGCTGATTAGATCACGTGACACGATTGATGTGCATTGTCCCGATCTGCAGGGCGCCTTCGTAGCGATTGGTCTCCACTTCATGATTCCCGATCACATGACCTCCCTACATCAGCGGCTCACGTGATCACAGCAGCGCCGTAATACGAACATACACTCCACTGTTTTGCAAAACCGCGTCGCCATGGCTATGCTGCGTGTCAGTGTCCCCACAGCAAGCATGTAAGAGGTGGAAGTTGTTAAAAATAATGGAACCGCATAGCATGAATGGAGGGACCTGGAGCAAATACAATATGCAGCAAATATAAAACATAAATCTGGATATGATAAACCAAAGAATGTCTCAGTAGACAGACACTGGCAAACAGAAAAATATTTTGAAAGCCAGCCCCTAGATAGTCTAATTTCTAACTGCTATGCTATGCTTTAGTATTGTGAGTTACCAGTTATGGAGAAAGATGTTTTCAGGGGGAGACAATTACAATTACCCTAATGTTCCAAATCTGGATTGAATAAAATCTCCAAGAGGAACTGGCACTTGATGGAACAAAGACCAGCAGTAATTTGGTCAACCAAAAGAAAATTATTAATGTGAATGCATAATCTTAGCATACCAAACCCTTTGAGTTGAAAGAAAAGAGGCTAGGAAAGAAGAAAATTGGCATGAAAATATAAACCAACTAGAAAAATATGTCTGGAAGCTTAGCTTTAGGTATCCTTAACCTTTATATAACCTTCATACAGTAATATGAGAGGTGTGTTTAGATAAAAAGCAATTTCTAAATGAGATAGGTCCCCTTAGTGGGCTACGACAGATATAAATGAGTCCTAAGGAAGGGAAGAAGCCAAAGGTGCCCGCATCCCCAATCCTCTTATCCCCCAGATCCATTATTCAAGCACAAATACTCCCCTTAGTACAAATGCTCCTCCCTCCAAATTCCACTCGAACACAAATTCTCCCCTCCCAGCAAAGACCTGAGTTTTTCTTCCTCCCAGGGACTCAGGGAACCCTGGTTGGAGATGCGGGCACATTTATTGGTTGAATAAAGCAGCAAAGTATCAAGTCACATGTTACCTCTGTCAACTAAGAACAGGAAAATGAGCCACAGTGGTCATGGAATCACCAAAACTGAACTAGAAGCATGGAAAAATGTTAATTGATGAGATGAATTTAAATTTTTGCTATGACATTCATATGACTGGGTCGGAATTTGGCCTACACTGCCTTTAATCCACAGATTTTTATTTTTTTTTATATTATTTTTATTATTATTATTATTATTATTATTATAGGTGAGACTGTAGTTAAGACTATATGGTGTTCTGACATAAGTTGGATTCAAGCATGTTATGTGTTTTCTTATGCAAATCTTCTCTCATTCTTGTCCCTGACAAAATGGCGTTTGTCACATAACACTCAAGATGTTTTTTTCTTGCGCTTTCATGCGCCCATAAAATTATTTTTATATTTCCCTACCTCAAGTAGAATCCTCTTTAATTGTTTGCCCTTTACGCTATCTGTATGCTGTGCTCTATTAAAATGTTTTGCCTTTTAGATTAATTGAAATATATTTGCTCTTTGGTATTATTCTATCTTCATTCATGTTCTTCACCATTGGTTTGTCAGACCTGGGTCTGTATATATTGTGAGGTATATTATACTATACGTTGAGATATTATATGTTAAGTCTGACTAGGGAGAGGTTCTTGTGCATACATTATGGGGATTCTATGTGCAATTGAATACAATACGGTTTTACACAGTATGCATTTTAATATAATACATTTACTGTTTAGTTACTTGAGTTCTAATTGCTTATACTCTATGGGTTCTTTATTAGACATTTAGATATTTGATTTTAACATTGTTACAAATCACTGTGCAATAACATATTGCAATGTTTTTACCTACTGTATTTTAGGTTTGAGATCTTGTCTGTGCATCTTAAAGCGGATGTCATAATGTAGAGACTACGATTTCCTTTCATTTGAGCCCAGTCTTGCCACACAAATTTACTCCAGCCCTGAGAAATCCTTTTATTGTTCAGTTAGAAATATCTTGACAAAGTGCTGAAAACTTTGTCAAAAATGCCCCCTTGCTATGAGTGACAGGTGATTTACATATCATGCACCAGCCTGAGACAGGCACATCCTGTGTAATTATAAAAAGTGAGAAATTCACCCCTCCCCACATAACAATGATGAAAAGGAATGTTATCTGTGATCAGGTGACCTCAGACACACACACTGCACTATAATAATCATCAGATCACTGGATGTTCTACTCTGCCCAACTCTGACTACATACATCTCCTCTATATTCTTCTTGCTGTTCACTTGAGAATACATTTTCTTTCACCCTGGTCTGTGGATCTGTGGTCTGTGCCTGTCTCAGGCTAGTGCATGAGATATGTAAATCACCTGTCACTCACAGCAAGGGGGCGTTTTTGACAAAGTTTTCAGCACTTTGTCAAGATATTTCTAACTGAACAATAAAAGAGGATTTCTCAGGGCTGGAGTAAATCTGTGTGGCAAGACTGGGCTCAAATGAAAGAAAATCTTATTCTCTACATTATGACATGGGTTTACATCCACTTTAAGCTAGAATAAATTTACAATTGTTTCAGTGGTTGTTAACTACCATTCGGAAACCAGTAGGAGTTTTATTGTCTCCAGAGTTGTCTTTAGAACTGGTGATTTAAACCCAAAATCCTTGAGCTCCCCTGGTTCTTTACTTATATCGAGCAGAAGTCCCCTTTGACAGAAAGTTGCACAAAAGAATCATATTGTGTTTGAGTGTAATAAAACTAAGTAAAGGAGTTTAGCTTATTTCAAAAACAAAGTTGACACCGTCCATATTATATTACAGTTGACACTTCTCTGTGCTGCAAATGCTAGCTGCTGAGTGTTACATTAACATCGTACTTAGTACGAGTGCCAGCTTTTCATTAACACTTTCCATATGAATTATTTTGCATATATAGTAAACATCTTGATCATAAGGACAATTATGTAATACAGAAGTACTTACCACAGGAAGGTTTTTCTTGTCATAAGAATAAAGCTGTCAACTAATCACATTCAGGTAACTGTAGTGGTATAAGTTGGTCCAAGGCAATCCTTCACAACTGCATTTTGTACTGGCTCAGTAGGTAATGAATATGCCTAGCTCCATGTCTTTATTTGCACTGACATCCCATACTCCGGTGATTTAAATGATATCCCATCGTGCACAGAGGATTGTCAAAGCAGCATAAATAGAATGGTAGCCCAGGAATACATCACATTTAAAATTATTGTTTAATATGAGGCTATGCAATGCAGGCTGCCTTGAATAAATCCACCACACCTTACAGACAAGCCAAGTGCCAAGATTGGCATGCCAATAAATTGTCTCCAGGGAAATAAATGCGGCTTTAAAAAGACAAAAAGATGATTACACAGTGCCTGTTTGTTTTTAAAAGTCAGGCACACTGTGCTCAGCAAATATAGCATAGTAAATGTGTAGTTATATTTATTTATAACAAAGAGGAGCTGCTTGGGAAACAACATATATGATTATACTCTAACAATAGCATTGCTCTTGTAACTTAGTATGCCAGCACTTTGGCACAGTTTTCTTCATTTTTCTGCATACAACTTATGTTTTTCATATAGCATGACATTCCTTGTAATGTAAATACAATGTTGGAAAATGTGTTTGATCCCAATGAACATAATGTAGGTACATGTTGCAGCTATAAATATTTATTAATTATTTTAAATTGTCACTGTGGGTGCCAAGTGTACATGGTTCTGCTTGGTAACCATGTGCTAAACACAGCAAAAGACTGGCACATTAAGAACTAAATCCTACTTGCCAGAGAATAAGCAACTATCATCTTGCCTGATATGAAATCTGATTGGTTACTATGAGAAACAACTCAGTTCCGTTGATTGTAAAATAACCCCCTCAATAAGTCAACCACAGTGCACTGTGATTGTGCATTCTAAAGTTACCATATCATTTCATATTATTATTATTACATTATTATTACATTTTTCATATTAACCACTACGCGCCCGCGCTATAGCCGAAAGACGGCTGCAGCGCGGACGCTCCCTGCAGGGAGGACGTCCCTGGATGTCCTCCTGTTTACTTCCCTAATGCGTGCTCCTGAGAGCGTGCATCGGGAAGTTCTGTGCTGGCCGTGTCCGTCGGACACAGCCGGTCACAGATCGCTGTAAACGGCCAATCACAGCGGCCGTTTACAGCGAGATCGGCTGTCCAATGAGAGATGATCTCATATGTTTGCATATGCAAACATATGAGATCATCTGTCAGCGCCGCTCTGCCTCCTAACACAGACAGCGTGTGAGGAGGGAGAGATGAACGGCGCCGGTGCGCCTTAAGTAAAATAAATAAATAAATAAATAAATAAAAATAAAGGGATCTGTCCCCGCTGCCATGCTGCCACCTGTCACCAGTACCACCTGTCCCCGCTGCCACCTGTCATCAGTACCACCTGTCCCCAGTACCACCTGTCCCCAGAGTGCCATCCGTGCCATCCGTGCCATCTGCCAGTGCCACCTGTCCCCAGTACCACCTGTCCCCAGTGCCATCCGTGCCATCTGCCAGTGCCACCTGTCCCCAGTACCACCTGTCCCCAGTGCCATCTGTCGTCAGTGCCACATCAGTGCCATCTGTCATCAGTGCCACGTCAGTGCCATCTGTCATCAGTGCCATATCTGTGCCACGTGTCATCAGTGCCACCTCAGTGCCATCTGTCATCAGTGCCACCTATCAGTGCCATCTGTCAAAAGTGCCCCCTGTCAGTGTCACGTGCCATCTGTTATCAGTGGCACGTGTCATCAATGCCACGTATCAGTGCCGTCTGTCATCAGTGTCACATGTCATCAGTGCCACATATCGGTGCCATCTGTCATCAGTGCCACGTATTAGTGCCATCTCTCATCAGTGCCACGTATTAGTGCCACATGATATCAGTGCCACGTATAAGTGCCATCTGTCAGCAGTGCCACATATTAGTGCCATCTGTCAGTGTCACGTGTCATCAGTGCCCCCGTATTAGTGCCATCTGTCATCAGTGTCACATGACATCAGTGCCCTGTATTAGTGCCATCTGTCATCAGTGCCACATCAGTGTCATGTGTCATCAGTGCCACGTCAGTGTCACGTGTCATTGTCACTGGTGCTCCAGGGCCTATAAAAGTGTACTAGGTAGTCAACAATTTATATGTGTAATTTATGCTCCTAGAACACGTGATGGCGCTCCCTGCATTTTGGGCCTCTCTAAGTGGCCAGGCTGTGGAAAAGTCCCACATATGTGGTATCGTAATACTCAGGAAGAGTAGCAGAATTTATTTTGGGGTGTCATTTGTGGTATACACATGCCATGTGAGAGAAATAACTAGGGATGTCCCGATACCGATACCAGTATCGGTATCGGGACCGATACCGAGCATTTGCGCGAGTACTTGTACTCGCACAAATGCTCCCGATGCCTGATCCGATACCTGGGAGGAGGCGTTTGTCAGATTCGGCGACCCGGCACAACCGGAAGTAAGCGGGCGGAACAACGGAAGTGACGCTCGTGTCGACGTCAGCGTTTGGACATCCCGACGCCCATCTTGGTACACCCTTCACTCGGCCGCAGTAAGCCAGCAGCGGCCATCTTGTTACACCCAGCCTGAACTATATGGGCTGGGTGTAACAAGATGACCACTGCTGCTTTTATGCAGCCGAGTGGAGTACCAAGATGGGCATCGCAGGCAGCCTTTCCTGTCATGGCATTTCAGTGCCTGCCCATGGGTGCCCATAAATGCCACCTATTAATGTCCCATGCCTGCAAGTGCCACCTGTCAGTGTCAGCTACCTATCAATGCCCATAAGTGCCAGCCACCTGTCAGTGCCATCTGTGCCAGCCACCTGTCAGTGCCATCTGTGCCAGCCACCTGTCAGTGCCATCTGTGCCAGCCACCTGTCAGTGCCATCTATCTGTGCCAGCCACCTTTCAGTGCCATCTATCTGTGCCAGCCACCTTTCAGTGCCAGCCACCTTTCAGTGCCATCTATCTGTGCCAGCCACCTTTCAGTGCCATCTATCTGTGCCAGCCACCTTTCAGTGCCATCTATCATTGCCAACAATTTGTCAGTTCCAGCCATCAGTCAGTGCTCCATATGCATATCAGTGCCACCTAATCCTATCAGTGCTGCATATCAGTGCCACCTAATCTGTATTGTGCTCTGAAAACTGTCACATGACATTAAAAGAAAGTATCGGTAATCGGTATCGGCGAGTACTTGAAAAAAAGTATCGGTACTTGTACTCGGTCTTAAAAAAGTGGTATCGGGACAACCCTAGAAATAACCTATTACAATGACAATTTTGTGGAAAAAAATAAAAAATAAAAAAAGAATTCATTTTGCAAAGAATTGTGGGAAAAAAATGACAACATCAAAAACCTCACCATGCCTCTTACTAAATACCTTGGAATGTCTACTTTCAAAAAAGGGGTAATTCGGGGGGTATTTGTACTTTCCTGGCTTGTTCCGGTCACAAGAATGAGATAGGCCACCAGTACATCAGATGTGATCAATTTTGTATGATTCGCACCACAGTTTATAGAGTCTGTAACTTTCACAAAGACCAAATAATATCCACTAATTTGGGTTGTTTTTACCAAAGATATGTAGCAGTATAAATTGTGGCCAAAATTTATGGAGAAAAATTTATAATTTGCTAAATTTTATCACAGAAACAAAGAAAAATGTGTTTTTTTCTAAATTTTCTGTCTTTTTTCATTTATAGCGCAAAAAATAAAAAAACCCAGAGGTGATCAAATACCACCAAAAGAAAGCTCTATTTGTGGGAAAAAAAGGACAAAAAAATAATTTGGGTTCAGTGTTGCATGACTGAGTAGTTGTCATTCAAAGTGTGAGAGCACCAAAAGCTGAAAATTGGTCTGGGCAGGAAGGGTGTTTAAGTGCCCAGTAAGCAAGTGGTTAATAAAGTGTTGTGTATATACTGTGTGTGTGTGTGTATATATATATATATATATATATATATATATATATAAAATCAATCAGGAGATGTAGAGTCAAAATATAATAAATGCTCACTTATATAACCAAGTGCAAAAATTCACATATGACATTTAAGCAAATGCAGCAACCCGTTTCAAGCTCACGCTCTTTACTCTCTTGGCAAGTGTAATGTACTGTTTCAAGCTTATGCTCCTGACAAGTGTAACACACTTGACTAAAAATGTGGCTCAATAGCCGGTTTTTACCACCCCAAGCTGCAAGTGAAAATTAGCGCTGGGGTAAATTGTTTTGTAATTCCATTTATACTGCACCAATTTGCCTAATTTTCTCCCCCATCTACCAACAGAACATTCTTTGTCCCTACTGATTTATATATTTATGTTGTTTTATAGTTTCCATATCGGTATGTTGGGTTCATTTGTCATATCTGCATTCTGTTGTTCATCTATGGACACATATTTGGGCATTAAGGGTGTGAGCCGTGTTTGTAAGAATATTTACATCACCACCAGTTCCTAACATGTAACCCTGAAGAAGCAGTTTGTTCACCTAACAATATTTGTGAATGGTTCAACATAAAAATATATATACTGTATAATATATATATATATATATATATATATATATATATATATATATATATATATATATAGTAACGATCTGGGGTGATTATGCTCAAGTGGTGTATGCATCTTCAGGAACACCAGTCAGTCCAGACTGTATTTTTTAAGGGCAGCCCAATTTTTTTTAAACAAAAAACAAACTTTACAGAAAGTCTTCCCTCGCGGGGGGTTCCACCATCATTGTATAACAGAAAACTTCAGCCTTCCGGCTCACTCACTCTTAGTCAAACTCCCTCCTGGAGCCCTTACTTGCTCACTGCATGCTGCTTGGTCACGGGCCAGATCTGCCTCCTGCAGATATCCACGCTTAGACTCCTAGAGACCGCTTGTCTCTCTTTCGTGGAGCCGTCTCCACCTGAAAGCCCTCCCGACTCCTACACCAGGCCACATGCCTGTAGGGTGAAGCTGTTCCCAAGTGTGAGCCCTGAGCTCTCTTCTTAAGGGGAATATAAATCCAGCCAACAGGTGTGCAAGCATCATGCCTTGCAAAAAACAGGCTGAAGGTGCTAATACACACCGTGACCTGGGGTCGCCTCTCTGCAATATATATGATTCTTTTTTTTCTGTCATATTCAGGTTTTTTACGGATAAAACTGCCCATGACAGAAGCTTCATTCCCTTTACTCTAATAAAAAAACAAGCTTATATTTACTTTTACTGCTGACTTAAGCTGTGTTTCAGCATTCCTCCATAGCCCGTTAATTATGTCTGTACCAAAGTCAACAGTGCGAAAAGCTCATCTCATCCCTGTGTGAAGATCAGTAAATATTCAAGATTCTAAAAGTAAATACTGTATTTCATGTTTTGACACACGTTTGGAAGTTACCACATATTTTCTGTTAGAGATTTTGATAAAAAAAATTGTGAAACAAAAGTTATGGTTTGCTCATTGATGGAGGTTGATTTACTAAAGCAGTGCATTTTTTTTATTTAGCTCAGTGATGTATGTACTTCAATCTTGCAATTTTGTGCAAAAGAAATCCCATTTTTTTATTTATATGTTCATGACTTTGTTGTTCAGGGTAAATACAGGTTCATGTGACAAAGCAAAAAATATTTACTTTATTAGAGATGGGGCTTTCTGAAGTGCCATACATTGAAAAAAAATGACACATTGGTGGACATTTACTATAGCGTTGGGAAGTACTTGGCGCTCTATAGTAATAGCGCCCATTTTAGGCAATTAAGATTTCAACAGGCGAATGTGCGAATGAAAGAGCACTATTGACGGCGAACATACATTAGTAAATTCGGAAATCAGCGCTAATTAGCGATTCTGCAGATATGCAAATGCCAATTTCTAAGTTATTATATAGTACTGCACTGCAACCGTGATCCATGTATGTGAAAGAAACATTTTTATGTGAGATGTGCTCTACCTTGTGTGCATCTATTGATGTATATCGCGATAAGTATTCCTAGATTTTTTCCTTCTTTTGCTAACAAATGCACTTATGAATGATTATTACAGAGCAATGTCTGCTATTCTGTAAAGTTACATGTATTGAACATTTAGGTTACCTATTTGTTGTTTCAATTTTTATTTTATTTAGGTGACTATAAAGCGGTAATTATTTATGTTCCTTCTTTAATTATATTATTATATTATACACTATTATGCAGGTCTCAGCGTACTTAGCTTGGTAGTCTGCTCAGATATCTCCACAGCACTCAAGGTATGAGTTCAAATCCTAGCCAACCTACCTTTCACCAGCTATGTTTATTTTTTCAGTGCATAAGCAAATTAAAATAAACAAACAAAGAAATGTAAACCCTTTAACTAGTGTGTGATGTTTGGAATTCCACACCATAATATTATTGAATACTTACATACCAATGCATGCATTTGAAGAGTTAATTTAATCAAATCAGCCAAACTAAAGTTCATTGGCAATCACTTATATTCAGCATATGCTGCTTTGGCTAATGTCATTCACCTTTTTTTTAACCAATGCAATCTTTTAGTATCCCTCTGTGGGATTTGAACCCATAAGTCCTTCAAAGCCTGAGTTTTTCAAGGTAGAAGCGCTGACCACTAGCCTATTGGGCTTAGCACAATCATAGTTTTGGAAACAATGAGATTCTAGGATCACCTTGTTTCCAAAACTATTGACCTGGATGATGGTACTTTAACTTTTTTCTTATTTTTATGCTACTTGAGGCTATACTCACTTTATTGCCTTAGCACAATCATACATAGAAAATCAATATACTAGTGTTCGATGTTTCTTCTCCCCCGAGCTTTCTTTTCCCTGAGATGTCTCTCCTGCCGCTGCCGTCTTCTCCTGCTGCTGTGTTCTTCCACGCAGCTGGTTACCCGCTAATAAAAAAAGCAGCTCTTCTGTGGCCATCCGATGACATTTCCAGGAGAGGCCACCATGGCTATGTAAGAGTCGCCACACAGTGGGTGACTACACAGCGGAGAAAGACTGCCACAGAAAAAGAGTGGCTCTTTTTTACCGGCGGCGTGGAAGAACACAGCAGGTGGAGAAGATTACGTAAACGGGTGACCCTTCCCCCCTCTGACACCACGGGGAAGCCATGGGAAATCAGAGAGGGGCGGGGTCACCCAATTATGTCAGGGTGGCCCCGCCCCCAGTTATATAAGAGCTTTCAAAGTGAAGATGTATCAGACAGCGAGGTGGGTCGGTTGGGCTTTTTTTCTTTTTTTGTCCGTCAGGCGGCGTGAACTTACTTTGTGGGACATTTTTATTTTTTGATAAAGGACTTGTCCCAAGCTGTGTCTTGTCTTTTTTACTATTTTTACACTTTTTTTGTGAAATGGTGGGGGTACATTTGTACCCCGTTACCAATTCACACAGGGAGGAGGCCGGAACCTGGGGGTCCCCTTGTTAAAGGGGGCTTCCAGATTCCAATAAGCCCTCATCTGCAGAAAGAATATTTGATCGCAACCATGATTAGAATTTTTCATTTTCGTTTATTTGCACATATGTAAATCTGTATTTCTACATCTAACGATATTTGAAGGCAAACTTAAGGGAGTTTGATAAGAAATGGTGTCCCTAGGATTGCAGCAGGTGAATTACAAAGACAAAGGCCCAGTTTGAGCCCTGGTTCACGCAGACAGTGGGAGGAAACCGTGCGAGTTTGGCTGAACTCACATGATTTCATTCCCACATGTCAGTCCTGACTGCAGGGTGAATTTCAGAGACATCTGTGCAGGTTTATGGAAATTGCACCCGAAGTCACCAAAAGTAGTACAGAAACGACTTTTGGAAATTTTGGCACCACACCGACTAGGACGGTACAATTGTCGCCAATTCGGCATGCGATTTGACATGTCAAATCGCACCAATGTGAACCAGGGCTGACACATACAACACTGAGTAAAAGAAGGGGGTGGAGGTGCCAACTCTGATGATTCTATCATGTAATTAAGTGTTAGTGTAATATATACACTTACTGGTTCACACGGTGGGGATGCCCTTCTGGGGTAGAGATGTCCTGGGGTGTGCTGGTGCTGCACTGCAGGCTCCGGTGGCGTTCCTCCGGCCGTGGAGATGTTCAGTCCTGGTCACAGGCTGTTCTGTGGTGTCAACTGTGTGGAAAGCTCCATGCTAACCACTCTGGAACGTGGAAGCGGAAGTGACATCACCAGTGAACGGCGGGCATCCAGACAAGGAATGAAGAATGTACAGGCTACGTGCTCAGGGCTCACAGCTCCTTCTACTGGCCATAGTGGACACAGCAGAACAGCCTGTGACCAGGACTGAATATCTCCACGGCCGGAGGAATGCCACCGGAGCCTGGGCAGTGCAGCACCAGCACACCCCAGGTCATCTCTACCCCAGATTGGCATCCCCACCATGTGAACCAGTAAGTGTATATATTACACTAACACTTAATTACATGATTTTCAGGTGTGCTGAAGAGATTAGGCTTTTTGGTGCACAATTATATCTTATAATTTTTATGGGTATAAGAAAGATATTGCACTTCCCCAAAACCACCACCCCCAAATGTTATGTACAATAATTTACCAGCCTAAAAAAAAGATACAGTATATGTGGCTACAGTTATCAAAACAGTTAGCAATTAGGTTTTAAGGGCCCTGATCATAGGAGCTTACAATCTAAAATGTGTCTAAACTTTAGAGTGGACACAGCTTTACTTTCAGTGTATAACGGGCAACACATTTCGTAGTGACACTACTCACTCACCAACCCACATCACATTTTTATCTGCAAGATTATAGAAACCTACCTACACAGTCATTCTTACAAAGCATTCCAACATAATATTTTAAAAGGCACATATTCAAACTATAACACCCACCACCCCACAATCTGTCTCTTCACAATCTGTCTCTTCATGTATGTCTAAAGTGATTGCACCTGATGAGCAGGAACATATAATACTATTTGCAACTGTGTTAGCCCTTGGCATCAAATCTCCAACTACAGGCCAGAGATCGAAGTCCATGTGTAAGCACATAAATAAAGCAACAGTTTTCTAAGCATATGTACCTGTGCAGTGTAAACCCTACAATTTTATTAGTGCATGCAAAACATTAACATCAGTCCCTGGCTGCAATGAGCTTCCAATCTAAAGTCCAAAACTAACTTTCTTACATTAGAGACTATTTCGACAGGAGACAAATAAAATGTCAGCATGTCTTTGGATTGTGGTGAGAAACCCAAACAAGTAGAACACATGAACTTCAACACAAGCATTAGCATGTTGGGGAATTGAACCAGCAACCCCAGTGCTGCTAGACAGAATTGCTACCAACTTAGCCAGCGGGCAGCTTCACACATTTTGTCTGCATCTCTGTAGTGTGAACCAGCCTTAAGTCCATAGCCATGCTCAGTGTCACAAGCAATATATTGTCCTAAGTATTGGGACACCTGCCTTTATACGCACATGAACTGTAACGGCATCCCAGTCTTAGTCCGTAGGGTTCAAAATTCATTTGGCCCGCCCTTTGCAGCTATAACAGCTTCAACTCTTCTGGGAAGGCTGTCCACAAGGTTTAGGAGTGTGTCTATGGGAATGTTTGACCATTCTTCCAGAAGTGCATTTGTGAGGTCAGGGACCGATGTTGAAAGAGAAGGCCCGGCTTACAGTCTCCGCTCTATTTCATCCCCAAGGTTTTCTGTTGTGTTGAGGTCAGGACTGGTCACTGGTCCAAATCATTTGGTGGAGGGGGGATTATGATGTGGGTTTTTATGTCAGGGGTTGGGCTTGGCCTCTTAGTTCCAGTAAAGGGAACTCTTAAGGCATCAGCATACGAAGACATTTTTTTAAAAGACGTGGATGAGCGAGTTTGGGGTGGAGGAACTTGACTGGCCTGCACAGAGTCCTGATCTCAACCCGATAGAACACCTTTTGGCTGAATCAGTGCCTGGCCTCACAAATATGCTTCTGGAAAAATGCTCAAACATTCTCATAGACACGCTACTAAACCTTGTGGACAGCCTTCCCAGAAGCTATTATAACTGCAAATGGTGGGCCAAATCAAATTTTAACCCTACGTACTAAGACTGGGCTGCAATTAAAGTTCATGTGTGTGTAAAGGGTGGCGTCCCAATACTTTTGGCTAGATAGTGTATCTAGCAAGATTTACAATGGCGGTGGAACCCTCCTACACATAAATAATACATTTAGACATAGTTTTAGGACCTGAGTCAGGAGTTCTGTTTAACAACATAGGGAGATGTGACAACTTCTCTACATGAAGCAGCATGTTTGGGATTAGAACTCAGACCCTCAGAGATGCTAAGCAGAAGTTCAAACCTCTAAGCCACAGAGCTGCCACATGTGGAAACCCCCTACACATAAATACACATATACTGCATTTCTTTGGACATATAGGTGGCGGAATTACATTACTCAAGAGTTATTCTTCTTGATTTATTCTGTGATATTTGGTGGTTCTTGGTGGGTAAGTGTAAAATAGTGATGTAACCCTCTACTCTATTTTTTGGGAATGGTATTTTTTATTTCTGATGTTGGTACACATATCACATTTTTTGGGCTCAAAATATGATAATTTAAAAAAATAATAAAAAAGACACAAAATTGTGACTCATTTTAAATTTGCATCGGCAATAGTATTGTTGGTGGTTTGTAAAGGTACCTGTGTGAGTTTGGGTAAAGATGTTTGTGAGACGGAGAGTAACAAGTGAAAGTGACAGAGAAAAATATATTTTACCAAAACATCAAAACATTCCACATTCTAGCATTCTTAAAAACAAAATAGTTGAAGTAGAAGCAACATTATTGCAAAGAAAATTTTATTTCAGAGAAAGATACATTTCATCTCAATATTAAAAGTATTTATTTGGGGAAGTTACAATTGTACCATTAGAATCAATGGTTGAAATGTGCATTGGACTATATAGCGCCTATTTTCACTCTCAAAGACGCATTTAAGCCCAGCGATAATTTTGGTATTTACTATAGCACCATGGGATTTAAAATGAGAGTAGTTTGCATGTCTGAGCATGCTCAGTTGTGCTAGCACCTAGTTGTACACAAACGGGGAATTTATCTCGTCTCAGACTTTTAAAGATATTTCAGTGTAGAAATCATTTTTTTACACAGTTTGAAAGCAGATTATCTTTAACCGCCTCGCGACCGCCGGCTGTCTATTGACGGCCAGGCGGCGCAGCTCTCAGGGCGGGAGGGCGTCATATGACGTCCTCCCCTTCTTGGCTCTCCATGGAGCGCGCCTGTGCCGCGGGCAGCACGCGTGCGCGCCCGCCGTGTCACTGGGCACCCGATGCGCGTGCCCGGTGGCCGCGATGTCCACCGGGCACCCGTGATTGCCCGGAAACACAGCAGGACCGTGGATCTGTGTGTGTGTAAACACACAGATCCACGGTCCTGTCAGAGGAGAGGGGCCGATGGTGTGTTCTCAGTACAGAGAAACGCCGATCGGTCTCCTCACCTTGTGAGTCCCCTCCCCCTACAGTTAGAATCACTCCCAGGGAAACATGTTAACCCCTTCAGCGCCCCCTAGTGGTTAACCCCTTCCCTGCCAGTCACATTTATACAGTAATTAATGCATTTTTATAGCATGGATCGCTGTATAAATGTGAATGGTCCCAAAAATGTGTCAAAAGTGTCTGATATGTCCGCCGCAATATCGCAGTCACAATAAAAATCGCAGATCGCCGCCATTACTAGTTAACAAAAATATAATAATAAAAAATGCTATAAATCTATCCTCTATTTTGTAGGCGCTATAACTTTTTTGCTAACCAATCAATATACGCTTATTGCGATTTTTTTTTTTACCAAAAATATGTAGAAGAATACGTATCGGCCTAAACTGAGGGAAAAAAATGTTTTTTTTATATATTTTTTTGGGGATATTTAGTATAGCAAAAAGTAAAAAATATTGTTTTTTTTTAAACTTGTCACTCTTCTTTTGTTTATAGCGCAAAAAATAAAAAATGTAGAGGTGATCAAATACCACCAAAAGAAAGCTCTATTTATGGGGACAAAATGATAACAATTTCATCTGGGTACAGTGTTGTATGACCACGCAATTGTCATTCAAAGTGTGTCAGCGCTGAAAGCTGAAAAATGGCTTGGTCAGAAAGGGGGTGAAAATGCACTGTATTGAGGTGGTTAAACAGTATACCGCATATTTCAGTACCATTTAGGCAATTATATCATGCTCTAAACATTATTTCCATGTGCACTACTCCAGGTTTTAGGAAAGTAAGGGGTTGTTTTCAGAGAGCTATAGTAAATTTGATTTTGGGAGTATTTTTTCACCAGCGCTATAGTGAATACAGTTTTAGCGCTAATTTGCAGCAATTAGCGATGCGGCGCTATAGTAAATGACCCCCCATTGTTAACTTGAATTGAAAATGGAAATGGCTTCACAAAAACACATAACAGTATGAAAACTGTCATTTACAAAAAACTGCAATTGAGGCTTGGTGTTTCGCACTGGTACGACACGACTGTTGTATGACTGTCATCCTACTTTGCCCTGCAACATCGGTCCTAATTCTATCTGACTTGAATGAACAGGATAAGATTATGCCCTGACTTTGAGATTATCCGACTTGTCCTGACCAATCAAAACAATCCCAATGTGACATAAATTCCTTTTCCTGCTGCTGTAATCACCATGTCGGATGTCACAAGTCTGATGGTTAGGACAAGGATGCTGATTTGATCCTACTTCAATCATATTCAATGGGCTGAAGTAGGACCAAAGTCAGATCAAAGTAGTGCAGGAACCTTTTTCAAAGTCGGACTGACTTGTGTCGAACCAGTTAGGACGGCTCTCATAGGGAACCATTGATTTATACACGTCATGCGACATGTGCTCCCAAAGTCGGAGCGTTTGTCACACCAGTGTGAACCCGGCCTTAAGGATACCACTTTGGATCCAACTTTGCCCTGTGTCTTGAAGTCCGACATGCGTCCAACTTCAATGAACAGGGATCCAACTTTGATCCCAGACAATACCAGGCACTGTGTCTGTTATAAATCTTTAGGGGGACCTCCACGCAAAATGTAAATAAACAAAACCGGCATAGGTTCCCCCTCAAAGAGCATACCAGGCCCTTTGGTCTGGTATGAATTTTAAGGGGGGCCCCCACGCTGAAAAAATGGCATGGGGTCCCCCCAAAATCCATACCAGACCCTTATCTGAGCACAAAGCCCGGCAGGTCTGGAAAAGGGGTGGGGATAAGCGAGCGGACCCATGCCCTCAACATGGGGGGGGGGGTGGGTGCTTTGGGGCAGGGGGGGCCTGCACCCCCCACTCCAAAGTACCTTGTCCCCATATTGATGAGGACAAGGGCCTCTTCTCGACAACCCTGCCCATTGTTTTTTGGGGTCTGCGGGCGGGGGGGCTTATTGGAATCTGGAAGCCCCCTTTAACAAGGGGGCCCCCATATCCCGGCCCCCATACCCTATGTGAATGAGTATTGGGTACATTGTACCCCTACCCATTCATCTTAAAAAAGTAGCATTCAGTGTAGCCTATATCTACAGTGCATTCTGTTGTGTACTGTTTCTAATACACTTCAGGCAGTGTACACAGAATCTAAGTTTGGTGTTGCAAAACAAAAAATACATCATGTCCGGAAGGCCACCAAGGAGAGGCAGACGCTCACTGGCCACGAAAAGAGGGCAAGCAGCCTCTGTGTCTACAGTCAACAGTGGTGGTCGTGGACATGGTGCATCCTCTGCAGGTGGCCGTTGGGCACACTTGTCCTTTTTTTGCTGCTGCTGGCCGTGTTATTGAGTCACAACATGCACAAGAGTTGGTGGAGTGGATAACGAAGCCGTCCTCTGTCACCCAGGCTTTACCTTCCAACGCAGCTGCCAAAGCAGGCTTTTCCACCGGCTCCTTGTCCATGGTCACTCCTTTCGTAGCCCCACCATCATGCACGGAGGAGTCCCCAGAATTATTCGACCACAGTGTTGGTTATATGCTGCTGGAGAATGCACAGCAATTTGAAGGCACCAATGTTGGTTTCCAGGTTGAGGAAGGGAGTAATGTGAGCCTAGAGAGAGGGGGTGCAACAGAAGGACAAGAAACTGGCAGTCATGTTTCACAGCAGGGCCTGTTCCTGGGCCCAATAAGAGTAACTGTGAGGGCTTACAGTGTTCTGGCGCCACCAAAACCAAGGGCCCAATTTTTCTGCCCCTGTTTAACAGGGGCATGTAATTACAACTTTTGATATAATATTTCACAGCATATTTCCGTTCCTGCCCCCAACACAAGTATCTATGAGGGGTTACAGTGTTGTGGCACCACCACCACCACCCGAGGCCCAATTTTTCTGCCCAGGGCATGTAATTACAATTCTTAATATAATATTTCACAGCAGGGCCAGTTCCTGCGCCCAACAAGAGTAACTGTGAGGGCTTACAGTGTTCTGGTACCACCAACACCTAAGGCCCAATTTTCTGCAGAGTATATAGGGCATGCCATATAGTATATATACTGCTATTCATGGTATATAGTGCTTGGGGGCCTGGGGGACCCCCACGCCATTTAAAAAAAAAAAATTGGTGTGGAGTTCCCCTTAATATCCATACCAGACCCGAAGGACCCAGTATGGATTTTGGGGGGGGGGACATCTACGCCATTTTGTTTGTATTTTTATCTATATTGCCAGGATCCGACAATACATTACAGTTGTGAACAGTTTTAACCGCTTTCCGACCCGCACACGGCGATGTACGTTAACAGAATGGCATAGACAGGCATAAGGGCATACAGGTACGTCCCCTTTAAGATGCTGCCGTGCCATCGGGCGCGCGCCGCCAGCGACGGGCGCTCACACCACCAGCGGCCTGTGCTTGCGCCGGTCGGGACACCTGTGAGGCCGGTCGTGGGTCCCGCGTACTCGATTGCCGCAGGGATACCCGCGATCGTCTCATAGGAAGGCTGAACGGGGAGATGCGGAAATAAACAGCATCTCCCCGTTCTGCCTAGCAACTAGTGATGCCGATCTCTGCTCCCTGTGATTGAAGAAGAGATCAGCATTCACTAGCTGACAGCCACGCCCCCCCCCCACAGTTACAAACACGCCTCTAGGTACATGTAACCCCTACACTGCCACCTAGTGGTTAACCCCTTCACTGCCACTGTCATTTACACAGGAATCAATGCATTTAAATAGCATTGATTGCTGTATAAATGACAATGGTCCCAAAAATATGTAAAAAATGTCCGATGTGTCCGCCATAATGTCGCAGTCACAATAAAAATCGCTGATCGCCGCCATTACTAGTAAAAAAAAAAAAAAAATAAAAATTATAACTAAAAATGCTATAAAACTATCCCCTATTTTGTAAATGCTTTTTTTTTTATAATTATTTTTGGGGGATATTTATTTAGCAAAAAGTAAAAAAGAATGCGTCTTTTTTTTTTTTTTAAACCAAAAAAAAAACCAATCAATAATCGCTTATTGCGATTTTTTTTACCAAAAAAATATGTAGAGGAATACGTATCGGCCTAAACTGAGGAAAAAAAATGAATTTTTTTATATATTTTTGGAGGCTATTTATTATAGCAAAAAGTAAAAAAGAATGCGTTTTTTTTCAAAATTGTAAATAAATTGTAAATAATAATTTTTTATATTATATTCTAGCTAAATGTTGCTAACAATGTTATAGTGTATGATTGCTGTAAATGGGGCAAAGATAGTAGGTGGTTTTAAGCACTTTATGCGTTATATGCAATCAAAGTTGTATTTTATACCTTGATTGCAGATTTCCCTGTCAAGTCTTTTTTTATTGCTTTAGACATTATATTTATGGTTGCAATTATTTCATTATATAGTCATTGAAACTACCTGTAGTATTTACAAAAATAGTTTTGCTCTGTATTTTTTATTTGTTACGTGCCTGCTGTACAGTTTTTTTTATTTTGAATAAAGCGTTACAGCATTTTTGAAACTGCATTTTTTATAATGTTACATTTTCATCCTACACATTATTATGTGCATATTTGTGTGTGTGTGTTCAACAATTCCTCTACAAATTTTACAACTGAGGCACTAAAATCACCACTACTCTCCATTATTTTCTGATATCAGAAACTTGGCAACCTGACAGATGTTTAATGTAAACAAATACCAGGTGCTGTAAGTTGTTAGAAACTGACTGAAACATTACTTTTGAGTCTCTGTTGTGATCTTTGAGGATTAACTACTTCACAGTACAGGCAGCTAGAGAGGTCAATGATGTATTTTTAAAGTTTTTTTTTTTACTGCTAATTAATGATATGTAAAAACTTAAATGTCAACAGTCTTGGCACAGGTGCATTTTAACCCTTTTACTGCCACAGCATAAGGCTTATGTCTGTGGTAGTGATAGCCTTCACACACTGGACCTCCCCCATGGGAGGCTTTGCTGCCACACCTGGCCAGCATGGTAGGTGTCTTCAGGTAGGGCAGAGGGAGCTCAGTGGGAGCAATAACTCTAAGCCTAATATTCACAATACAGTCTGAACTAGTGACCTACCAGACCTTTTAAAGTATTGTCTATGGATCATTTTGGGTAGTGAAATTTGTTGACACTTCATGGGCACACACAATTTTAAGACTTGACATGTTGGGTATCTGTTTACTCAATACAACCTCAACTTTAAAATGTTATCAAAAACTGGGTAATATATTGGATTTGTGCTCACTAAAATTAACAGTGCTTGCGCAAAGCCGATTCCTCCCCCATGACTCACTCATACTCACCTCTCCAGGGCTCCTCTGATGCTCCTTCCTGCTAGCCTAAAATACTCTGTATTTCTCAAGATGGGGGTGCATAATCCTATGATGCAGTGCATGGAACTGGTGGGCAATCACAGTCCGCTCTAGGTTCTAACACTGCTAAAACTGGGTATTTTACTAGTTGTGGTGGAGGAAAGAGGACAAGGTTCTTGCTGTAAATAGGTCATGAATGAGAAGGTGAGTTGGTCATGTACAGCACAACAAGCTGCAAGCTGATATCCAGTTTCAAAGGATGCCCTTTTAAAGGCCTTCATTTGCACTTTATAAAACTCAGATTAAGCTATATTTGAATAAACCTTAACATTGTTTCCTAGATAGATTTTACAGGTCAGTGATTGATTTTATTTGTTTCCTGTAGTTGCTCTTCTAATCCTTGTTAGGTAAGCTGAGGTTATTGTTTATATAGTAAGATAAATCAGCTCAAATCTATTTTTGCCATTTGGCAGTTACAGCTCAATCACTGCATGAAAAAGTAGAATGCTACAGATGCCAATATCTAGTTACATTGGATATTTTGTAACCTTGGAGGAAATCAAGTTTAAAAATCACTCGCTCCTTCTGTTGCTAATTATCAACCCAAGAATCCAAGTAATTTGTCTTGATAATTTTGTTTATGCTAGACTCCCTATTGTGTCTTTAAAATATCACTGCTTCAATGAACACATTCTTTTAATCAGCTTTTGAGAAAAGCTTAGAAATTCCCAGGGTTTTGTGTGCACATTTGATTTTCTCTTGTTTTTTAAGCTACGTGTATCTGTGAAAGCTAGAAGTAATAAACTGGTAAGTTGGTAAATTGTAACCCTGTTTTCTCCAGACTCTCTTTGGTTTTATCATGTAAAAATATTTCAAGGAACTATATTATATATAGGCTGTCAAGTTATGCAGTAATGGGTCTGCAAATCAGGAAATATGTCAAACTGAGATTTGTTTTAAATTTGTGTGCAATGCAAATTAGCCAATCTGAGAATGTTCACTTTATAAAACAAAAGCCATATTTTTTTGTACTTTTCCTTTACAAATGATTGGGTTCACAAAAAAGCTTTACCTTATTCAGCAAGATACATGAACATTTTCTTTGATACCAAATATCTTTATTTTCCCTTTCTGGTACATTCATGGATTGGTGTGTTAGTAGAACAATAGAACCAATGATGTGTAGAAAAAACTTTAGTTTTAATATGGAGGCAGCTCTCTGTAAGCCAGGGTACCTCAAGTAGAGTGAATAGGAAAAAGACGAGAGCACTACAGGTGTGATATGAGTCCAGTAAGTCTTTTTTCAAAACAACAAAAATTCATAATATCTAACACATTTCAGAGGCTCAGTATTCCTCCTTCATCAGGGATGAGAAATATAATAACATAAAAATATTTTAGAACACGTAGTCTAAAATAGTATAATACGTAACATAACTGTGGTATGATATTTACAAAGATGTTCACCTTTACAAGGAGTGGAAGGGTGGAAAGTAACAGACATACAACACAAAGCATGTTGTTAATTGAGGCCGGTAACTTACAAAAATCAAGCTTGTCCTTATATCCCTTATAACCCTCTGTGAAAGTCATCCAGAAAATCTTTGCTATACACCATGGCTATTTGGGGGTTATATTATGAGGTGCTATGTGAAAAACTTTTTTACATACCTTGTAAGAATTTGAAATCAAGGGAATTATAAATATATTCAATGGGATTATACTGTAGATATATACAACTTAAGCCCCGTACACACGGGCTGAATGTCGGGAGACATTAGTTACATAGTAGGTGAGGTTGAAAAAAGTCCATCAAGTCCAACCTATGTGTGTGATTATATGTCAGTATTACATTGTATATCAATGTATGTTGCGGTCGTTCAGGTGCTTATCTAATAGTTTTTTGAAACTATCGATGCCCCCCGCTGAGACCATCACCTGTGGAAGGGAATTCCACTTCCTTGCCACTCTTAAAGTAAAGAACCCTCTACGTAGTTTAAGGATAAACCTCTTTTCTTCTAATTTTAATGAGTGGCCACGTGTTTTGTTAAACTCCCTTTCACAAAAAAGTTTCCCTATTGGGGGGTCACCAGTGCGGTATTTATAAACTGAAATCATATCCCTTCTCAAGCGTCTCTTCTCCAGAGAGAATAAGTTCAGTGCTCGCAACCTTTCCTCATAACTAATATCCTCCAGACCCTTTATTAGCTTAGTTGCCCTTCTTTGTACTCACTCCATTTCCAGTACATCCTTCTTGAGAACTGATGCCCAGAACTGGACAGCATACTGTAGGTGCGGCCGGACCAGAGTCTTGTAGAGTGGGAGAATTATCATTTTATCTCTAGAGTTGATCCCCTTTTTAATGCATGCCATTACTCTGTTTGCTTTGTTAGAAGCAGCTTGGCATTGCATGCCATTGGTGAGCCTATCATCTACTAGGACCCCCAGGTCCTTTTCCATCCTAGATTCCCCCAGAGGTTCTCCCCCCAGTGTATAGAATGTATTCATATTTTTGCCACCCAAATTCAGTATTTTACATTGGCTGGTTAAAAGAAAACATTCAGCCTGTGTGTCTGCCTGACAGAAGCTGGCCGTTTGGCCAGCTTCTGTCAGAAAAGCTTTCTGAAAAACCAGCATTTGACCGAATCCTGATCAGCTGTCAGAACTCCCGCCCCCTGTCAGAACACAACAGCTCAGTGGGGGAAATCGTGGCACTAACTTCGCATAGTTAGTACAGCAGCTCCGAAAGAAGCTATCCATTATTTTTTGTTCAACCTGCTGGGTTGAACGGAAACAAAAAACTCAGAGAGTACCTTGCTTTATCCTGACTTGGCCAGCAAACAATAGGTGATTCAAATGCCAAAACAGGGTGTTCTAATAATTTCCTCTGAATTTCTGAATTATTCTTTATCCTAGCATGTAAATCAATGAAAATTTGAAAATTATTGGAACATACAACTTTTATTTATTATTTGATCAGTAATGCAATGTGGTAAGACATTAGAATTTTACTTTTCAAACTGCACTATGTACATCAGTACATTAGCTTTGAGCCATGAGAACACATCACTGGAGCAGATAACTCTCTAGAGAGGTTTTTATGTTAAAAAATGGAAAATCAGTCTCCCACTTGCTCTGACCCCTAAACGTATTCTAATCTATAGGCTGATCCCAAAACTTCACTCCCCTCTTCAGCCAGCACTTAACCTTAAACTTAAAATTTAATGTAACACTTTACACATGAAATTCTTATACCAATCATTAACCTTAAAACTTAACCTTAAAGTATATTTAAACACGAGAGCAAAAAACGTATTATTTTGCAGCTTACCATTAATTAGACGTGGTGGATGCATTAAATCATTTTTTTTCAGGTTAAGCATTGTCTGCACTTACAGAAAATACCTCTTGATCTTGCTAAAAAGCATGTGTCCTTGTAACATCCTGTACACTGAAATTAAATCTCTAACAATGTTATAAATCTTTTTGACTATCTTCTGTAACAGGCCTTCCAACAGGTGACAAATTGAAATATTTGAAGCAGTGACCCTTCACCTTCAGTCCTAGTTTACAGGAGTTTCAAAAGAGTAAGGAGAGGGTTCAGAGTATTATCTCCCCCGGTGAGCTTTTGTGTGGGGGAAGGCCCCCAGAACACTCCAGTCAGTGCTCTTAGCCATTGGCTGAGAGCGCTAATCCGGGGCTGGTCAGCTGCTGGTTCTCCAGCATGCACAACCTTTGTGTACATTTTCGCAAATTCTGGTTTAAGGAAAACCAATTTAATTAAAAGCAAAGGAATACATCATCAGCGTTCAGATACAAAACTAGTTTTCATTAAAGGGTTAAGAAGTACCAGTATATGTGTTGGGCACAAAAATGTTGCCGTGCCTTTTCCAATTACATGTTATATAAAATGTGTAAAAAGGATTAGTTTTCTTTTGTATATTAAAAAACAAAAAAGAGTCCTCAAAAATAATTTACCAGAAGGCTGACCAAATGTGTAAATGCCTGAGTCTCTATTAATTATGTTAATATCTGCCAATAGAGTTGTTTTATAGCATTAGCTATAAGAATTCTAAAAATGCTAAGAGCACCATTATACAGCACGATCACCACATCTGCTCAATGCCTAAATTCATTAGGCATAAACACTCTCTGAGGCAAGATCTATAAATGGTTTGGATTCATTAAACCCCAGTGTAATAGGGTGTACTGTACATTTAGTTGTAGCTGTATATAAAAGGCTCAGCTAAAGGTAGAATATATCAAAACAGTTAGAAGGAAGTGATGCAAACTGCTTGAGGCTGAAACATCTATTCAAGTATCAATAATGGTCCCATTATATAGTAGATATGTCAGCATTAAATTACTCCTGATATATTACCGTTTTGGTTTAGTTGCATATAACTTATGCGTCCTACATATAGATTTTTTCTAAGCCCAGTTCACATTGTTCTGAGAGTCATCCCTTGAAAAACTGTAAAAAATCATAATGGATTCAAATTGGTATTTACCCATAAACCTAGAAAAGTAAATTGGCAAATCCATGAACAGACTGAAAAAATTGAAATGGAAAACGGTCTTCTAATTTGCTTATAATACCCCTTGGCGCCAGTTGCACGCAAATATGTGGCCTCTCGGTGGGTGGGCCTTGGCGCCGAGCGGCTGAATATTTGTGTGAATTAGGGTAAATGCAGCTGTGCCGAGAGAACGCGCCCTGTGTGCTCCCGGAACAGTTACCGGCGATACTTGTGATCGGGAGCTTTCCGACTGCTATGACAGCCAATCACGGTTACGATGATCATAAACCCCGCCCCGTCTCCTGGCATCTGAAACCTCTTAAAAGGCAGAGAGACGCCGGCGCATAGAGAGTAAATCTTACACCTCAACAAGCCACCCAAATGTAACAAGTAGGCTCGAGTGTTCAATACACAGCCTTTGAGTACTGAAGCAGCTTAAGGAGATAGCTCAAGCAGCTAATGGAACTTTGAATACACAATCATGCGCTATCAAAAATTATTTTTTTACATACCTTACAGGTTGTTGGGTGTTTAAAGTGAACACGGACTCACCCTGCCTACCAAAAATGTAATTTGTAATTATATTTTTAGTTTGCTAAGTAATCAAGTTAAAGTGAAAAAAGTGATTTGTTTTTATAGTAAAAGATTATAGAGTTTTTGTGCCATACAGATGTAATTTACAGAGTAAAAGGAACAACTTCCTTAAAATGTATTTATGGAATAACAAGGCATTTGTACCCAAATTAAATAGTGGGAAAGTGAATGTGAAGAATGAAATGTACAAGGGTGAAATCTGGACCACAACTACAGATAATGGGGTCCCAAAGAAAAACTTTTTAATGGGACCCTGCTGTTGTTGATCTTAACATAAAGTATGGTTAATCAAAGACAGATAGCAGTACAGCTATCAGCATAGTCAGTACACTACAAGGGACCGGTGCTGTGGAATACAAATGGTACAGCACAGTACATATAAGGCTGCTTTCACACCGCTCCATTGTAAGGACTCATAGGCGTTTTTGCTGCATTTCCTGTGTGTTTTGCACCAGTGAAAAAAAAGGCATGTGACTCAAAAACGCAAACGTGCAGTTTTGATGCATTTTTGCCACTGAATGAGCCAATGCAGAATAGGGAACTTACAGTATGCCATATGGAATGAGGTGTTGTAGAATAGGGAACGTGTAGCATGAGATACAGAATGAGGCAGTGCAGAAGAGGAAATGTACAGCATGTCATATGGATTGAGGTTGTGAGAAATGTACATACGGTTTGAGGGGGGTGGGGAATGTACAGCATGGCATAAGGAATGAGGTGGTGCAAAATAGAGAATGTACACCAATGAGACAGTGGAGAGTACGTACAAAATATTAGTGTACTAATACACAGGATTATTTTATTACCTCAGTAGAAATGTTCTGCTGCTGCTGCCCAGTGCCCCACTCTGTCCACTTCTCGTGCTGCCTGCAGGGCAAAGAGGAATGATCCCAGTCCCATCAGCAGGACTTGCACATACTGTGACAGCTCATCCAATTGCTCACTTCCTCTGCTGACTCTGCATTAGATTATGTCATCTACCATAGCCACAAAGAGCATTTATAGTGGAGGACTTCATCTGCCCAACTGTTCTGTGTTTGCAAATGACAGCAACACAACCAAGGCATCACTGGGCATAGCGCACTGTTCTCAGTTTAACTGCAGAGGAGCCCACTGCTCTATATTCCTTGGGCCGTGATCAGCCACCCCATCATGGTACATGTGAGCTGTTAAGGTAGTAGTACTGCCACTGTATACAGCATATCTACAAGGATCTAATGATTGGCATCCAGTCTCAGGGGGTTCATGCAATATTTCTGAATGAATAAAGAAATAAAGGTGATTCTCTTCCAGTTAGTGAAACACTTGCTATACGCCCTTAAAGCCTAACACCAGCCAAACATTATTATTATTATTATACAAGATTTATATAGTGCCAACAGTTTGCACAGTGCTTTTCAATGTGAGGGCAGACAGTACAGTTACAATACAGGAGGAATCAGAGGGCCCTGCTAACAATCTGAAAAGGAGAATGAAGTGATACAAAAACGTAATAACTGTGGGGGATGAGCTGTTTGAGAAAATAAAAGTACTGTTGTTAGGTGGAAGTGTGATAGGCTTCTCTGAACAGAAAAGTTTTCAGGGATCACCTAAAAGTGGACAGAGTAGGAGATATTTGGACAGATTGGGGTAGGGAATTCCATAGGATGGGAGAGGCTTGAGAGAAGTCCCTGACGTGATCATGGGAGGAGGTGACAAGAGAACTAGAGAGCAGGCGGCCTTGGGAAGAACAAAGAGAATGAGTTGGTTGGTATTTTGAGACAAGGTTAGTGGTGTAGTTGGGGGCCAAGTTGTGGATGGCTGTATAAGTTATTGTTAATATTTTGAATTACATTTTTTGGGGTAAGTGGCAGCCAATGGAGGGATTGGAAGAGAGGGATAACAGACACTGACCGATTGATAAGTTGGATGAGTCTGGCAGCAGCATTAATGATGGACTGAAGGGATAGCCTATGTAAAGGTAAGCCAATGAGGAGGGAGTTGAGTAGTTGAGGCGAAAGATAACTAGGGAGTGAATTAGGAGCTTTGTGCTGTCATTGGTTAGGAAGGGGCGTATTTTGGAGATATTTTGGAGGTTGAGGCAGCAAACTTTGGAAAGTGATTGGATGTGCGGCCGAAAATCGAGTTCAGAGTCCCGGATTACACCTAGCACCTTGGCATGAAGGGATGTGCTGCGTAAATTGAATACCTATAATAAATAAATATCCTTGTGTTAGTTGGAAAAAAAAAAATTATATATATACAGTGGTGTGAAAAAGTCATTTCCTGTTCCTTTGCATGTTTGTCACACTTAAGTGTTTCGGAACATCAAACCAATTTAAACAATAGTCAAGGACAACACAAGTAAACACAAAATGCAATTTGTAAATGAAGGTGTTTATTATTAAAGGTGAAAAAAAATCCAAACCATCATGGCCCTGTGTGAAAAAGTGATTGCCCCCCTTGTTAAAACATACTATAACTGTGGTTGTCCACACCTGAGTTCAATTTCTCTAGCCACACCCAGGCCTGATTATTGCCACACCTGTTCACAATCAAGGCATCACTTAAATAGGAGCTGCTTGACACAGTAAGGTCCACCAGAAGATCCTTAAAAGCTACACATCATGCCGAGACCCAAAGAAATTCAGGAACAATTGAGAAAGAAAGTAATTGAGATCTATCAGTCTGGAAAGGGTTATAAAGCCATTTCCAAAGCTTTGGGAATCCAGCGAACCACAGTGAGAGCCATTATCCACAAATGGCCTTCCCAGGAGTGGCCGGCCGCCCAAAATTACCCCAAGAGCGCAGCGACGACTCATCCAAGAGGTCACAAAAGACCCCACAACAACGTCCAAGGAACTGCAGGCCTCACTTGCCTCAGTTAAGGTCAGCGTTCATGCCTCCACCATCAGGAAAAGACTGGGCAAAAATGGCCTGCATGGCAGAGTTCCAAGGAGAAAACCACTGCTGAGCAAAAAGAACATCAAAGCTCGTCTCAATTTCTCCACAACACATCTTGATGATCCCCAAGACTTTTGGGACAACATTCTGTGGACCGATGAGACAAAAGTGGAACTCTTTGGAAGGTGCGTGTCCAAGTATATCTGGCGTAGAAGGAACACTGCATTTCAGAAAAAGAACATTATACCAACAGTAAAATATGGTGGTGGTAGTGTGATGGTCTGGGGCTGTTTTGCTGCTTCAGGACCTGGAAGACTTGCCGTGATAAAAGGAACTATGAATTCTGCTGTCTACCAAGAGATCCTGAAGGAGAATGTCCGACCATCTGTTTGTGTACTCAAGCTGAAACGAACTTGGGTTCTGCAGCAGGACAATGATCCTAAACACATCAGCAAGTCCACCACCGAATGGCTGAAGAAAAACAAAATGAAGACTTTGGAGTGGCCTAGCCAAAGTCCAGACCTGAATCCTATTGAGATGTTGTGGTATGACCTTAAAAAGGCCGTTCATGCTCGAAAACCCTCTAATGTAACTGAATTAGGACAATTCTGCAAAGATGAGTGGGCCAAAATTCCTCCAGGACGCTGTAAAAGCCTCATTGCACGTTATCGCAAACGCTTGGTTGCAGTTGTTGCTGCTAAGGGTGGCCCAACCAGTTATTAGGTTTAGGGGGCAATCACTTTTTCACACAGGGCCATGATGGTTTGGATTTTTTTTCACCTTAAATAATAAACACCTTCATTTACAAATTGCATTTTGTGTTTACTTGTGTTGTCCTTGACTATTGTTTAAATTGGTTTGATGTTCCGAAACACTTAAGTGTGACAAACATGCAAAGGAACAGGAAATGAGGAAGGGGGCAAACACTTTTTCACACCACTGTATATATATATATATATATATATATATATATATATATACTGTATATGTATAAGGTTTGTGTGTACCTTATAACAGTTCCTTTCCGGGAAACAAAATAAACATTTAGCATCATTGCCTCACTCTCTTTTATCTCCCCCAAGACAATTTACATTTACTTGATTTGCTGTATTTTTCCTTTACGTAAACGTATACACATATCCATACCTAAAATCTGAATACTTTTTGTACTTGAAGCCTTCCCCATGACTCTGTTTTTTATAACTGAGAGTATAAAATCTCTCTTTAGCTTCAATCGACATGTGAGACAGTCAGTTACAAAATAAATAATAGGCCCTCACGGCTTCTATGGATGGAAATGTCAGATTGAGTTAGAATCAGATAGAAATAACAAAAGCATTGTCCTTTTCTCACTGCCATTTTATTAGGTTGACAAAGTTAATTTCCACTTTAAACCCTGTACCCACATCCCCGTTCTCAACAATTTCGCCTTCAATTACAAGCAAGAACACTTTACCTCTAAACATGTTTAGAATGAGTGACAAAATACAATAGGATAGTGCAGCGCAAAATAAATGATAAAACTGAATAGATAACATAAATAGGATAAAATCAGTCCAAGAAGGAATCCAAATATATCCCAGTATAAAGTACCAGTGCAAAATAGCAGCTTCTAGTGGAAAATGGTGACACAATCCAGAGAAATATCTGTGGTGGTGATCCCTTCACAAAGAGTAAGGATGGCCTCTCACCTCCCTGCTTCGACCCACAAAAGGTCACAAAGCAGTATGCAGCTAAGTGTAAAACTCTGGTCTCCAACCGTCAGGGATCGATCTCAAACGCAAACAACCAGGTCCACAATGGTATCCAGCATACATAAGGGTGAAAAAAAGGGGGCACAACCTAGTGCTCTCTGTATCGAATATAAGTTTATTGCACAAGTAGAAACATAAGAATCACACTCACATTAGCATGCACTCAGTCCCGAGTGCCGGCGTTGTATGCAATATGATCCAAAATGGCCGCGGGTGACGTCACTCGTGCTACCCTGTCCCTCGTACGCGTTACGTTCAGGTGGAACTTCCTCAGCGTGGGGCAGGGCCTGCACTTAGCTGCATACTGCTTTGTGACCTTTTGTGGGATATATTTGGATTCCTTCTTGGACTGATTTTATCCTATTTATGTTATCTATTCAGTTTTATCATTTATTTTGCGCTGCACTATCCTATTGTATTATGCTTATGAGGTATTTTTTGAATTAACCTAAGTTGCAGCAGGCATTTCCAATTTGTGTATTACTTTTTCTGACAGCGCTGAGTACTCTCTTTTTTACTTAGAATGAGTGACAGTCCAGAGACAACTTATCCCACAAAGCCCTGCTCAAGTATTAACTTGTTGTCACATAAAATGAAACAATGTATTCATAGAAACAGGTTACAGGTATATGTTCACTTTTGTTCAATAGTAAACTACTGGAGTTTTCTGTTAAGAAAGTAATAAACAGACGTATTACAACAGTTTCAGATTGGCATTAGTAACTGTATGTAGTAAAATCATGAAAAAGCTGTTCACTTTACCTGCTAGATCTGGTGGAGCTTAATAAAAATGTACCTAGTATGCTTATAATGCATGTGTTGTGAATGTCGCTGCCTCTCTCCAGCACATAACACCAATTAACAACACTTGTCTTCCTCTCTCTTTTTTTGTCTTTTTTTGAACAGCAGGTTATTTAACACTTTTGTAACCAGAGGTCGTTAATAACTAAAAGCTCAAATATAGCAGCTTCAGACAGGGGCTATTTTTCAGTTATTTGGGGTTGTAACCACTGCCAAACTGGAAACATATTTACGCATATTTTGAAATGTGCAAGTTGACTTGTACATACCAATTTTTACTTCTGAAATAGACCACCATCTAAGGTGGTTAAAGTGCATTAAAGCCAATTTTTTGTTTGTTTAATGTTAGCTGCCAGTTCAGTTGGAACCCTGGCTGGGACTGAACTTTGGCTGTTTAGAGGTTTGTTGAATGGCTGAACCAAACTAGTGTTTGGCTGAGCTGAATCTCAAGCTGCAGTAGGGAGTGAAACATTTAGCAGCGGTATCCTAACAACCAGCGACATATCCCTGCTGGGCCCATTCAGCTGACAAGTTAATGTAAACAAATGGGTGGGGTAGTAGGATGAGGTAAAAAAAATGGTTGAGAGCCCCAAAAAAACATAATACCAGGACCTTCAGGTCCAGTATAGATTTAAAGGGGGGTCCTACAAAAAACAGGGGAAACACCCCAAATTCCATACCCCTTCTCCTGAACCATACCAGGCCACATGCCCTCAACGTTACTGTGTTGATAAGGACAAGGGCCTCTACCCCACAAATCTGGCCTAGTGTTTGTGGTGGTCTTCAGGTGGGACGCATATCTGAATCTGGAAATCCCCTTTAAAGTAGAGGGAGCCCCAGATACCAGCCATCCCCTATGCGACTGAATTAAGAGTACATAGCACCTACTCATCCACATAAAAATGTAAATAGTTAATAAAGACACACAATAAATAAAGTCCTTTATTGAAAAAATAAAAATAAAAACAACTATGTCCTATTATTATTTAAGGTAATTATATAGCGCTGTCAATTTACGCATTGCTTTAAATTGTACACTCACATCAGTCCCTACCCTCAAGGAGCTTACAATCGAATGGCCCTAACTCACATACACATACACATACTAGGGCCAATTTAGACAGAAGCCAATTAACCTACCAGCATGTCTTTGGAGTGTGGGAGGAAACCGAAGTACCCGGAGGAAACCCACACAGACACAGGTAGAACATGCAAACTCCAGGCAGGTAGCATCATGGTTGGGATGCAAACCAGCAACCCTTTTTACTGCTAGGCAAGAGTGCTACCCACTACACCACTGTACCACATGTAAATCCATTGTCAATGACATCATATAGCAATGCAGATCCATGTCAATCATAATAAACAATGCCTGCGAACCGACTGAAAGAAAAAGCCAAATGACCACTGACAAGATCCAATCCTGATGACTGCTCGCCTCAAATGACAGCTCCTGGTCGCCACCACAGAAAGTAAACAAAGGTGCACAGTAACCCAATTGATGTACCAATTATAGACATGACCATATCTGGTCAATAACATCATGGGGTCGGGTTTTTATTTCAGCCTGTGTCCCCACAGGGGAGATTAACCCTCTCTCTTTGCCTTGGTGATGCTAGGACTGACAGTATGGACAAAAGACATTTTTGAGTTGTCATCAGAACAGGAATAGATGGGAAATGAATGGGGTCATTTGCTCTTGTATAAGGGCCGGTTCACACTTAAATCCCACAGGAACATGGTCTGCGTTCTGCACAATTCCCATGCGAATCAGTGTGGTGCAATTTTCAGCCCATTCAGTAGAATCGGCTGAAATCCCACTGGATGATGTTAAAAGTAGTGCATGCAAAAACTCACCTCACCAAATCGCATGGTACTGCGGTACCCTGAGATCTGGTGCAGGCTGGAGATCTGGTGCAGGCATACGCATTGTGTTGGAGATCTGTGTTTCGTATAACCTTAAAAATATATTGACACCTGCAGCAGATTGCACACCCAGTGTGTTTTGAACTTTCCCGCACTGAGTTCTGGTGTGAAAGGGCCCTAATTTAAACTTATTCCAGGGAGATTTTCCTGTTGTGTTTATGGGAAAGAACTTAAACCATTCCTACTTTGGTCAAAGCAATACAATTTATTTTGATCTACCTGTCCAGGCATCCAGCACTGTCCTCATAGGGTCTGGATCTTTGCCAGTCTTCATGTCGTTAATGCCACCATGCTTACCGTGGGAAGCTGGCTGTGATTCCTTGCGGCTTCACAGCCGGCTCCCGCAGCCTTCCAGGTCATGTAATGTGTTCCAAGAGGCTGTGGGCAGAGAGGGAGGGCGAACTTCCACTTGGATCACCTGGGTGATAGCAGGATAGCAAGAAGAGACAAAAATACCTTCTTAAACAATTAATGCAAAGAATTAGAGGAAAAAAACTAGATGGGGAACCCTAGAGGGCTTTTCAAGAAAATTGGAGATATCAAGGGAAAGTTTTGTGCAAAGATGGGCATCATAATAGACAAAAATACCAAGGACCTGACAGAAGCAGAAGAGATAAATAAGAGATGGCAAGAATACACAGAAGAACTATACAAGAAAGATATGAATATCCCATATAACCAAGATAATGCAGTTACTGACCTTGAACTGGATATCCTGGGGAGTGAATTCAAGTGGGCCTTAGAAAGCATTGCTAATAACAAAACCAGCGGAAGTGATGGTATCCCAGCTGAGTTATTTAAAATCCTAAAAGTGATGAAAACTCAACAATGGCCACAGGACTGGAAGAGGTCCAGTTACATTCCGATATCAAAGAAGGGAAATGCCAAAGAATGTTCAAACTACCGTACAATCGCAATCTTCTCAGAGGCAAGCAAAGTTATGCTGAAAATTCTACAAGCTAGGCTTCAGCAGCATGTGAACCAAGAGCTACTACAAGTACAAGCTGAATTCCGAAGAGGCAGAGGAAATAGAGATCAAATTGACAACATTCATTCGCTGGATCATGGAGAAAGCAAGGGAGTTTCAGAAGAATGTCTACTTCTGCTTTATTGACTACTGTAAAGCCTGCAGTTGTGTGGATTACAACAAAATGTGCCAAATACTGAAATAAATGGGAATACCTGACCACCTCACCTGTGAAAAACCTATATGCAAGTCAAGAAGCAACAGTTAGAAGAGGATATTGAACAACTGAAAATTGAGAAAGGAGTGTGGCAAGTATGTATATTGTCACCCTACTTATTTAACTTGCATGCAGAGTACATAATGTGAAATGCCAGGATCAACGAATCACAAGCCGGAATTAAGATCGTCGAGAGAAATATCAACAACCAGAGATATGCAGACGATTCCACACAGCATGGCATGGCAGAAAGTGAAGAAGAACTAAAGAGTCTCTTAATGGAGGTGAAAGAGGAGAGTGCAAAATCTGGCCTGAAATTGAACATTAAAGCCTCATACACATGCTTAGATTTTCGGAAGACCAAACGTCCATTTTTGGTGGCATGCTAGTCTCATGTTGAAAGTGAAGAGGATACTCACAATACGAAAATTTTCATAAAGACTGACAGAACTTACCGTGGTTCACCAAACCTCGGGCTCCTAAACCCCTGTCATCACATGTGCCCCTTTGACAACTACTCCTGACAAACCCCTACAAGCTTTCGACTTCTTTCAGAATGGGGATCTTTTACCGTATCAAACGATGTCCCCCTCCTTCCCGGAATATCACATCCCCTTCTTCAAATTTCTCCAACTCCATAATTTCTTTCTCGCCTCGACTCCGAACCCGCAATGGCACAGAGAACAAAATTCACAAATTCCATCCACTGGTCCCCCCGATGTGTTGGCGATGCAACTCAGCTCTAGGAACACTTCTCCACATCTGGTGGGAATGCCCGCTACTACATTCATATTGGACAGAAGTCCATCGCCTAATATCCCAGATCACAACATATACCCCGGATTTTACACCAGCCCAATTTCTCCTACACCACACCTCCATTTCCCAAAAGAAATGAAAATCGGACGTTTAGTTCAAATCCGACATAAATGTTATAGTCTGCACATCCAGCTTTTGTCTGACAAAAAGGCAAAATTGGCTGTCGAAAGCACCGTACTAATGATCCGACAGCTCGCCGTATGAATTTTTCCATCCGATTTCGTGTGTACGAGCCTTTAGAAAACTAAGATCATGGCAACCAATCATATCACTCCTTGGTAAATAGAAGGAGAAGAAAGTAAACAATGACAGATTTTATCCTCCTAGGCTCCAAGATCACAGCAGACGGTGACTGTAGCCATGAAATTAAAAAAATGCTTGCTTCTTGGGAGCTGGAAAGCAATAGCAAACCTAGACAACATTATAAAAAGCAGAGACATCACCTTACTAACAAAGTACCATATAGTCAAAGCTATGCTATTCCCAGTAGTAACCTATGGCTGTGAAAAAGTTGGACTATAAGGAAGGCTGAATGCCGAACAATTGATGCTTTTGAACTGTGGTGTTGTAGAAGACTCTTGAAACTCCCTTGGATGGCAAGAAGCTCAAACCAGTCAATCTTGAAAGAAATCAACCCTGAATATTCACTGGAAGGACAGATCCTGAAGCTGAAACTCAAATACTTTGGCCACCCAATGCGAAGAGAGGACTCATTGGAAAAGACTCTGATGCTTGGAAACATGGAAGAAAAAAGTATAAGAGGATGACAGAAAACAAGATGGATAGATAGCAACATCAAAACAATGAACATGAACTTAAGAAAGCTCAGGGGGGCAGGGGAGGAACAACAACAAACTTGTTTGGCGTTGATTTGCTCTGCCTAGCTATTGTCATTTTTACTCTATGCTGTCAATCTTAGTTCCTTGTAGTGATGAGCTATCTGTCCTTTGTTTGTGCGTTGTGCATTGTATGTTTTTGCATGTATCTTTTCACTAACCTTTTCATTCTGAGCATAGTAGTATATGAGATTTGAACCATAAAGTTTTTGTGTCACTGACTTTCATTATATACACGTCAATAATGTAGTCAATAATGTATTTTTTCTCATCAATGCCTCGTTCCTCACCTTGCATATTTAATATCACAGATTTCAGTGACAACCATCACATTTTGGATTTCCCATTACTTTCTGTACCCATGACAGTGGTCATCTGGACAAACAAAGAGGGTGACTCTGCCCACCAGGACACAGAAATAAAATATACAAACAGCACAATTCTTCACAGATACACTATTCAACACTGCTCAGTTGTGACCATTCCTCCTTTAATGTGTGTGTCCTGAGCTGAATTACACTGCATATATATATCACTTTTGGATTCAGTGTCCAGCTGTTTGGGCTTGACAGCTGTGAATTTGCAGCCTAATTTTTACTTTCAGTAGAATCGTGGGGCAAGCTGGAGTTGTAAAGATTATTGTTAATAACAAGAATAGGAATAATCATTTTTAGGCATGCCAACCCCCTAAATACCCTTTCAAAACTGTAATCTTTCCTGAAATGTAGTTTGTTGTTAACCATGGTGATTTTTTAGCACTAAGGAAACATCTGTACTTCCAAGACAACAGAATTAATTCTAATAAACCAGGTGCATTACTCTGATGTGACCACACTACAAATCCTCACTATGTGCCCATGCTGAGCATAAACACATCAAGCTTAATCTCACAACAAATAAATGGCAAGAACACCCTTTTGTTGATGAATCCCACAGAGCAGAAAATCTGAGTTTTGGCACAGGTAGCTGAACCAAAGTTTGATTTGTTTAATGTCCTGCAAGCTAAGCAGTGCTTTCATCAACTCATCTTACACAGACTGTTAACTAACACTGCAACTGGCCTGCCATTCTTCTCTTCCCAAATTCGTTTTATTTCCTCTTGTTAGATGAAACAATAGCTTAGAAAAAATGACAGAACACGACTGCCCAGCTAGCTGTATAATATAGATAAAACTTTATGTGAAACACAAGTAAAAGCCAAGTAATAAAAAAGCGTACTTTGAGGGTGGAATAAAATTAGATAATTAAGCACAATAAAAGTTGTCAATCATTAAAAAAGTAAGTTAACTTATAATTTTAGCCTAAATACATAACAGTGTTTTAAAACAACCTTCCTTGCTTTCCCTGAAATATCAGAGCCTTCAAAATATTGAAGGACAGTGTAGCTTAAACAAATAGCTAATGTTTTTTAGATAAATAACAAACTTATGATATTATAGGTCCACTTTAATGATATTGTTATTAAATAAAATAGTGCAAAAAAAACAAAAAACAACACAGCAGCCAAGAAGAAATGATCTCTTAGGGTGAATTCACTATATGCGGTTACAAACATCCTACTGCATTGTAATACATCTGTTCCCACAGGGACACACAGGAAACAATTGTTTTCTATGTGTCCCATTCACGCTGCAACACAGCCTAGGGCTGTGCTGCAATAAAACGCAGATGTGCTGCTTTCTATTGCAGCGCATCGTGCCAAATCGCATTGCCATTTACAGCAACTCAGTGCATTGCACTGCTGTACATTGCTGTAAATGAAGTGTACGTTTTGTATATTTCAAATAAAGTTCATAAAAAAAAGAGAGCCGTGTGATGCTCTAAATCATGCACCACATTGCCTCCTACCCCAGCTGGCAATGGAGAGCTGTCACAGTGGTAAAACGCTGTGGCAGCTCTCTGCTGTGCAGTGTAGACACAAGGTCTTTTCTTGCACTGAAGATGAAAGTTTGTAAATTACTTTAAAGGTACCAATTCAAAGCACACTATATATAAAATAAAACATTTTTATTTTTCCTCTTAAAAGCATTCAAGATAAAATGTGTATTTCTTGCAGTTCCTTATAAATGTAGATGACCGTATATACTCGAGTATAAGCCGAGTTTTTCAGCACATTTTTTTGTGCTGAAAATGCCCCCCTCGAGTCAAGCATTTGTCTGCTGCAGAAAATGACATTTTCTGAACCGACTTGGGGCCCCGTATTTTGGGACCACTTGGTGATAGGAACCCCAGATTTAGTGTGCAAACCTAATGGAACTAGCACTACAACATATCTGGGGTTCCTAGCACCAAGTAGCCCAGAGATATGGGGCTACTGCAGAAAAGTGCTTGAGATTCTCCGAACCGACTTTGGGGCCCCATATCTCGGGGCCACTTAGTGCTAGGAACCCCAGCTTGTAGTACTAGTTACACTGGGTTTGCACATCAAATTTGGGGTTCCTAGCATTAAGTGGCCCCGAGATACGGGGCCCCAAATCGGTCAACTGTGTCCATCTACAGCAATGTCATTTCGGGACCCTTTGGGTCCAGAAACCCCAAATTTTGGCTGCAGCTAGGGGGCATCTAGGAACCCTTAACTGCCAAGTTTGAAGTTCGGAGGACCTATGGCTGCAAATGGGCACAGTGAGGCATGCAAATGGACTCAGTGAGGCTGCAAATGGGCATTGTTGACCGTCTTTTCCACTTACAGTAGCTGCGCATTTCTCACCCTAGACTTATACTCAATAAGT